>JANHGB010060091.1:16909-48507 GCA_026283785.1 Coracopsis vasa
GGGTGACATGGTCTAGTGTGAGGTGTCCCTGCCCATGGCAGGGGGGTTGTAACTAGATGATCTTAAGGTCCTTTCCAGCCCTAACTATTCTATAATTCTATGGCTGTTAGAGACTGCGAGCTTCAGAGACAGGCAGCTCTCCCAGCTGCCTATTGCCATGGGTGGTCATCTGAAAGTTAAATAAAATTGATCTCTGGCAGTTGCAAGCTAACCACTAAAGGCTAAAATGATTTGAGCTTCTCTTAATTTTCCAAGCATAATATCAGGGCATTATAGGGTTTATATGAACCCTGTTTCCAGTTTCATCCTTTAGCCTCACTCCTTACACTAGCAGTGTGTCCTGCGCTACTAGACTGCACCTTCAGGAGATCTTTCTCTTCTCAGTTAGTCCTACCTTTTCTGATTACACCACGCTTAGGGCCAGAATCAGTAACATAAATAAGAAATTAATAATTCATATCTACCAGGATCAGTTTTAGCCTCTCACAGAAGTCTATGAGAGTGACCATTTTGTAAACTCAGCTTTCAGCTCTGTGTAGCCTCTTTGACAATTAGCAACTGTTGGAGTCATGGGATACCTTCTTTTTATTTAAACCTGTATCTCACCTGTCTATGCTCTGTCAATCAAAACTTGATTCTGCAGACAGGTCTTATCCTCCATGGACATTGTAAGAGGTTTGCCATATTACTTTACTTCTTACTTTTCCCTCTGCCCCCAAAATTCTGTTCTAAAATACCTATCTAACATCTCCCGCTACATGAAATTAAATATATACTGGCCTTGATTCCAATTACATTTCAGATTTATAGCTGTTTAACTTCACTGCTTTCTGTTGAGTAAGTGCTGATTTACCTTAAGTACAGCTTCACCAGCCATTATCCCAGGCTTCTAGAATCTCCTTTAAAATCTCTCTCAGGCATTATTGTTAAGTTAACCTACCACAGTAGTCAGGTTAGACAACCTGACTCACGTTAACAACCAGTTTTTTTCACCATCCATTTAATAGCTTATCAAGTTTGAAAGCCTGTTTCCTCATCTACTTTTTAGATTTCAACCAATTAATTCTAGTAACATCTCCCTGTAAAAATGAGGTAACATGCTGTAAAGTTAAAAGTGCACCAGAGTGCACTTTACTGAATGTCTGCATTACAGGGGTTCTGCATGTCATAGCCGCTGTGCCATAGAAGATGACTTAAAATAAGCCTTCTAATTGATCTGCACATCAAATGCTCTGAAAATGTAAAAAAGGGACTTAGACTGTCAGTAGCTTGGCTAGCTCACAGTCTACTGTCCCCGGCCCCATTTCTTTAATGCACACGGTGATAACAATGACTAAAATTCATCTGCTCTCAATGTCAATAAATCGCTAACAAAACTCTAACAAAAATTCACAACCAGTTGTTGAAGAGTTTTCATATTTCTTACTTGAATATAGAATCCCTAAAGCAGTGTCAAATTTTTTTAGCATAATATCTGCGGAGTCATTTGTGGTGCCCATTTTCATGTGAAACATGCCTTCTCACCATCTCTGGCTGTCACAGAAGTTCACAGTGGTTATAGAAAGAGAAAAGGTTGGGAAACTGTTCCAGTGTGCTGCAGGCTTTCAGAGAACAGATGTCAGTTAGACATAAAAAAAATAAACTTGGCTCAAGTGAGTTTACCTTACAGACACACTTGGGCTATTAAAAAAACCATCATTGATTCCTGTTCCTCATCACTTAGAATTAGTTTGTTGCTGAATTCATGGTTTATCTAACACCACTGAATTTAATAGTCTTACATCAGGGATGAATTTGGCCCCTGGTCTTTAAAGCAATCTTTCCCCTTGTGTGAAACAAAAACACCATATGGTGAGTCCTTGGCTTGATATCCATAGCTGAGCTTGCTATCCCTCCTTTCTGATTCTGCTGGTGGAAAAGGTTAAATCCTGCAGAGCTGGTTCAGTCAATGCCAACCTTCAACGACAGGGGGTGAAAAAGGAGTTAACGGGGAGCTTCATCTGTATAACCCATCCTGTTCATTCCCCTGGGGCTGCACATTATGCAGGCTGAGCTGCTTGGTGTTCATGGAGTGATGGAGTTGAGCCCCCAGAGAATTAAAGGAACAGTCCTCTTCTTAAAACTGTTCAGTTATTCCTGTAGTTCAGTCTGTGAGACATCCCTCCTCATAAGTGCTGAGAAAGGAAGCAGTGCTTGAATAAGCTCGCCTTCACACCACCTCAAATGAAGACCTATGCCACAAAGTGCTGAATCTGTAGGCAAGAAAGCTGCAGTTAGCTCTACAAAAATATATCTACTGAATTTAATTGTCCAAAGAGTTTTTGTCCTGCACTAATAAAAAGCTGCAAGAAGTGGGTATTGCATGCTTCCATGTTGCAAACTAGGAGGATTTGTTAATCGTACCATGTCAGTCCCTTCAAAGTCTCTTCACTAATTTCCTTCAGGAGACCAGAATTAGTGCACTTTTCCATGAACTGCAGAGCTGCCAGTTTGCCTTTCACTACCTGCCTTGTAGCAGGATTAGCCCCTGCTTGGTCAGTTATGCCAACCTTTAACGTGCTGCTTGTCTCATTTTGTCTCAAGCATCTCCAGTTTCTTTGCTGAGCCACATGTGGAAAATGGCTTTCAGATAAAAAATGTCAGGTTGATGCCTTCAGCCTTATCCATGAAGTGGTTCTAATACATTCAGAAACCTTTGACTGTTGTCTCTCAAAATACTAAATTGAGATTGTTTTGAAATTCCAGACGGTTTTGTATGTAAAAGAAAGATTCAAACATCCTTATATAAAAAGAATAGTATTGTTTGCCCAATGTTTAACAAGTACTGGAATTTTTTTTTTCCAAAAAAATTAATTAGTCTTTTAGTTGGAAGTCAATCCTTTAGAAAATTTTCTTGCTGTTTCCAGCCATGCACTTGTCTCAGCTAAGTTCTGAAACATAGAGACAGCTCTTCAAGCTTCCTATATCACTGAAGTTCACAGAGCATTTATGGCAAAGGAATCATTAAAACTTTTATTTCAGTGTTATTTCTGGGGATGTTTTCTTTTGGTTTTCATAATAGATTATTTTTATTTTTTGTCCTGCAGCAAGAGTTTATACATCCGCAGCATGGCACAGGGGAAAACTCACAAAGCATAGCTCAGCTCTAGAGATGCTACCTGCCCTGGGTTCCTCCTCAGTTGAAGAAGAGAGGCAAACTTGCCTGGAAAGCAAATCTAGAATAAGAGCTAGTTTTAAGACATCTAAATTGCCTCCTGAAGGACCTCTCTGCCAGCTGACAACAGGACAGGCAGTTGAAATCGCCAGCTTTTGTGGACATCCTTTTTCCACCCTGTGGCTTTTTACTGAATAACCACCTACTTTGTTTCACAGATTCCTGCCTTGTTGGGTGCACTGAAAGGGAGAACAGTCTGTGTCAGTACTTATTTTTTCTGCCAGCCTCTCCATCAACCTGTGGTTTTCCGCTTTATTTACTGCCAGCTGTTCAGACCCTGCTCTGAGGCCAGAAAACACGTCATTTTCTAATCTGCCTGTGAGATGAGAGGGTAGGATTGTTCTTCTTTCCCTAATCTGGATATGAAGGGCAGTGAGATTGCAGTCATTAAAGGAAAGAAAACTATAAACACATTGAGTCATACGTGAGAAAGCTTTGAATACTCAAAGCTGGGCTACTGTGGCTCAGGAAGTAGCTGACAAGAGTTACAGTGTTTTTACTTTATCTGAACCAGCACCAGTGAAGGAGGGTGAGCCCCACACCTTAGCAGAGGATTTCCAAGTTTTGATGACCAATGTATCTCTGGCACATGTGAGTCCATTTCTGCACTTGAAGAGATGTTTCTGCTTCCTCTGGACCCTCACTTCGATGTCTCTTTAGCTTGTCCCTGCCCAGTCCTTTTATGACCTCCCTAGAGGATCACTGTCTATAACCCTGAATGCCATATCCTCTTCTGCAGACCTTTATTCAACTCTTTGCATCCTTTATTCATTTTTTTGCATCCTGTCTTCTATTTTTGGCCTCATTGTCCTAGTTTCACTGCATATTACCTTCTCCCAGCATACTTCTTGCCCTGTCTACACATCTTTTGCCTCGTAAGGCTGTATTTCCCCTTCTTGCAGGATGCTCTGCTTTCTCTTGGGTTCCAGCAATAGCCACACTTAAAGTAGTGGAGTGCATTGCCAGAGACCCATTGCCTATAGTAGTCATGAGTAATAGTTTCAAGGTAAAGACTATTTATTTCAGAGACAATTTGCACAGACTCTTCAGAAGTAAGAACATTGGAAACATTTAAAAGACAGTAAAATTTTTTTACAAGTTAGTAAGTTATACCATGTTTTGGTAGGCATTCAATGAATCAGCTTCTTTCCTGGACCAGCAGCAGTGAGAAATTAAAAGTCTTATACCACAGCCTTTTAGTCTCAATGTAACATAAACAAACCAATTATTAGTTCTTGTGGCCATTGTTGGAACAGGAAGAACAATTTTGTATGGGAACCTTTTTTTAAGAAACTTTCAAAAAGAAATTCTGTTTGAAATGCATTTGCTGACATGGAAAATTTTAACAACAGCTGAAATTTGACAAACTGATAGGTAATTGAATGCAGGATTTATAGAGAAAGTGTTAGATAGCAGTCATTTTAATACTCATATTCCTACTAGCTCTATTTGTAATGTGCTGTTTGCTATATAATTACATTCCAATTACTATAGTAATGGATGAGAAAAATATTATTCAACTTTTCATAATTTTTTTTACAAGAATAAATGAAATAATTACATTATTAAGCATAGTAAACTTTTCACATAAAATACATTGGTGATTCCTGGATATCCTTATTTAGCTCTTAATGACAATATGCATAACATTATTTTGGACTGAAATAAATAGTATCCATAGTCATGATAACTTTTTTAGTTATGATGATTATTTGCCAATTTTGCTATTCAAGAGCCATGGTTTTACTACTTTTTGTATCCTTTGATTTCACACATACTAAGGTGTAAGCACCAACGCAGACACTTTGTGTTAACAGGATAAAGCAAGCTATTCTTTTTAATATATCTTTTTTGTTGGCTCAACATAAAATCTTTCTTTGCCACTTGACTGCTGCAACTCATAGGAAGATTGTGAGTCACAAAGCAGCACAGGAAACTTTGTAAACTAAGAATAAGAAATCAGATTTGTAAGAGCTTTTACTTTTAATGGTGGAAGCTGTTCTAAAATCAGAAACATTGTTCAAGCCTTCATATAAGTCCTGTAATGTAATTACAGCTAATAGAGAAACTAATAGAGAAACTGTGAAATTCCATTTAGGTAGAGCAGATGAAATAGTAAGATATAAACCCCACATTCATCAGAAGAAGTAGCTCTTTAGCTGAAAGGTTTTGTCCCCCTATTTCATTTCTTTTCCCACACGCAAGAAGGAAATGTTCAGAACTGACCAATACAGAGAAGATACCCTTGGAAAAGCCCTGAGGTGTTTAGTTTCAATCCCCTTTCTATAACAAATACAAACCGGTATCCCCAAGAACTGTAGGTATGCAAAAATTCAGGGTGGGGTTTTTCCTCTGAGTGAAGAAACTTGAGAGTAATCAATGAAGCTCCTACCCATCTGCCTTATGACACAATTTAATAAGCTGCATTTTCTGTAATCCCAAAACAAAATTTTCACATCTGTTACCTGCATCAGCCATGTGGGCTTGTAAGAATATTTGTGAAATATTTTTAAAATATATTAGATGTGTTTCAAGAAAGTGTATTTCTTTGAAAGTAATTTTTTAAAAAATGCATTCTCCCCCTGTGAATCTGTAATAATTACAACTCAGTTTACTCATCTTCAGCTGGTCTCCAGCAACAGGATTCCTGGGAATCATGAGCATGGATATTCATAAGCTGCAGGAAATGGGTCTAGACAGTACCTGTGTCTCCTGCCACGGTAACAACTCCTTTAACGCACAGAGAAGATTTCCAATTACACAGAGAAAAAAAAAAAAAAAAAAGAATGCTTACATTGCACTATGTTCGTCAGTCCTTGTAATGGACTTTAGTAGTGCTTATGGTTGCAGGGTAGTGCTTACTCATGATTGGAGCATAGGGTCATTCACCCTGCACAAGCTTCTTGCCTTTGCATTTTGTGGCTGGGGCTAAGTACACTACATACATATTTGCTTTCTGGGCTCTGGATCTGTCCTTGTTAATAGTTAAAAATAGCCGAGAATGGCTGCATCTCTCTGAGAAAGCAGAAAACAGGGCTTTGGATGTAAGCTAATTTATAATAAACTAAAGCCTTGTTCAATTTGGTTTAGAACTCAAACTTCTCCCATGAATGAATGAATGGAACTTCTTGAATGAACTGAGAGAACTAGTTCAAATAGTTGTAAAAAACAAAAAAGATTAAATGGAGCCAAAAGGAGATGTGACAACATAAGTAAGGTTAAGACAGATTAACTCTGCTAAAATACTTAACACTGCTTCTAACTTAAACATACCTACAGCTGGTAGAAGGGGCTCTAATGAATTAACTATTCTAACTCTTTTGTAGATTCATAGATTTTTAAATATACAAAAGATCATCAGCTCATGCAACTCTGACCTGCATAATACAGTCCATAAGCCATGTATCAAGAACGATAGAGCGCATCTGAGTAAATATTTTTGTGAAATACTCTGTCTTAATTTTAAGACAAAAAGGGGTGAAGATTTTACCATTTTTTGTTAATTTGTTCCAAATTGTTTTTCACCTGTAACAATGGAAAAAGAAAAAAAAAGCATCTCTTTAATTTGGCTTTTTCCGACTGGAAGTTGCAGCTACTGAATCTTGTTAATATCTTCTCTCTTTTTCAGTGTCATTCCTGGCCGGGTTACAGGATGTGTGTCGGCACGCATGACTTCTATTCTTTGTCCATAAGTGTATGCATTAAAATAAACACTTTTTTTTTAATTGTCCCAATTTAAAGAAGAGATTTGTAGTATTCTATGACTACCCTGTGCTCACCAGTACTTATTATTATGTCTGTTTCTTCTGCAAGTTTTATATTTATTTCCAAAACATTAAAACTCAAAAACTGTTGAGAGGTAAAGTATAAGAAATAAAAATCTTTGTACACAGAAGCTTGATTTTATTTTATTTCCTACACCTTCAGAAAGAGACCATTTTGTAAAGCAAAGAAGCAGAGTCATAGGTTTGAAGAGAATTCTACACTAGAGTAAAAACTTGGTAATTAAGAGCCACATTTGACAATGAAAAGACACAGGCATGAAGATGTGGATGAAAGGGAAGGGAGCAAGCAGGCCTGAGAAAAACCTATGTATACCAGAGCTCTGTGTAAATTTAGGTCTTAACAATATTCTTTGGTTAATGTTGACTAGAACACAACTTAAAAATACTGGAATAAGTCCTGTCCCATCTTACACATGAAGTCATTTTGCAATTTTTGGATGATGAAGAGTGAGGACCTGTCACCACTCTATCCTGAGGAAGATCTCTGTGGTCTGAAATTTATGATCAGTTTACAGCCCCTCCCTCATGCAGTATTATGCCTTGTACTTCTGCTGCTGACAGTACCAGAGACTTACCCAAGTTTCCTAAACCGGTGTGTACATTCCTTCTTTAACATGCTCAGTAATACTCACTAACAGACACCTTGTGTAGCTTTTAGGCACAACAGTACTGAAAGTGCATCTAGATTCTCCATTGGCCTTTTGTGGTACATAGATTACTACTTACTTGTTTTACTTAAAAATTTTGTATTTTGTTTCTGAGGGATCAACAGAGTACAAGGTCACTTCATTCTTTCTTCAGTTCATTGGATGTGAAGAAATAACAAGGAGTCTCAATTCAGTTTCATTGAAATGTTTTTTCCTCGTGTAGCTTTCTGGGGAAGTGAAATTTTATCTTTATTGCATATAGTACACAGTTTCCACAAGGGGTAAATGATTATTAATAGCAGATCTTCCACATTTAATGAGCACCTGCTATGCAGAATAGGTCAGTGTTTTTGAAGAAACATTACAAAACACTTGTTATAATTAGTGTAATTAGGCTTTTCAAATAGCTGCCCTATCTGTAGAAAAGCAGATTCTCAAACTTACTTTGCAGGTGGTTATAGTAACCACTGATTTAGATGAGTTTCCAGCTGTTTGGGCAACATTTGTTAAATTCTCGTTTTTTCTGGAGAAGTGCTTAGCAGTAGTGGTTATAACCATATAGAAATATTCATACTTGATTAGGCCAGTTGCCCGCTTACATTTCTGCCCTGTCTTTGACAATGGCTTGTACCAAATGATTCAAGAGGAAATGTGAGAGATTGCGTCCTAGACAAGACTAGAGAAGTCCTTATCTGAAAGTTATTTTTAATAGTCCTCAACTGAATGCAGTGCAAGCATGTGTATTGCTTCTAAAATGGGTGAATCTTGTCTAACCTAGCTCTCTGCTTGCTTTTTTCTTATGAAAAAGCTGCATTGAAGCATACATTAAGTAGAGCAGCACTGGGACATACATTTCTTTACAGGTGCCAGTCTACTGCAGTTCAGACATGGCTGCTGGCCTATACTGTGCCTCTTTCCCACCAAATCTTTAGCTCGCCTCATTTATTTAGATTATCAGTTCTGCCTAGAATGCAGAAGAAAGATGATCCTTTACGTGGAAACTACATCCATATATATATCAAAAAATAAGTAGCTACAAGATCCCTTTTAAGTTACATGACAAATCGAATTACTAAGATTATTATATTTATTTTATTTATTTATGAGGATTATCTCCAGCAATATTGGTTCCTTTCATGCAAAAGCTTTGATTTTGTCAAAGGTTTTTCTTTAAACCAAATTAACTTACACCAAATGTCTCTGCTAAGAAGGCAATGTTTCTCCAATCTAAAATAATTTACTTCTGAAATATTAAACTGTTCTTTGAAATGCTTAATTCAAACATTTTTAATAGGAATTTTTAAACTCTTAGTTTTGCAGAAAATGTCCATGTTTCTTTTGAAATACTCTTCAGTAATGTGTTCTGAGAACTCACTTTCTGTGTGTGCTTGTTGTACTGCAATAAAAGTTTTAATCTAATATTTCCTTTTAGTCCAAAAATGTCCTTGGAATGTATCTGTGGAACCATAAAAATCACAAAATACTTTGTTCATTGAGTACGGGTTAATTAGTTTGTGAAGCAGATTAAATTACCTTTAATTTCAATTTAAGACCTTTCAGTAACCTACCAGGTTAGCGTAAATTCTTTTAAGGAAGAAAGCATGCTAACATTCAGTAAATTAAGTATTTGAAAGGAACTTGAACAGATTTTACTGCAACCACACTATCTTCTAGTTTCATGACCTGCTGCTGTTCTGTGTAGTATGGCTAGTACTTTATCAAAAACACAGTTTCCTGTAAGTAAATAGCTGTTCTTCTGAAAGAAGTTTATTACATCTGTTAGTTTACATTGCCTTAAGAGTCTTATTTCCAAACCCCACTTTTCCTCATTTTTGCTTGAAGGGGAAAAAAAAAGAAACTATTTTGCACATCTTACATAAAGCTACGTGATTGCTATGGGCAAATTGATCATTAACTTTGAAATTCAGTTTGACTAACTTTTCCATGCACATTATGCAAGTTTATTTTCAGATTTGGCAAATATTTCCAGCAGAATGAACACATGGAAGGTTATCAACACAAACATTGAAAATGTGTTTATAAATATAAGTGAATTTCTGCCTTATACTTGCACAGAATTCACTCAACTTCAAAAGCATAAACACTTGAAAGGAAGAAATTGTAAAAAAAAGAATATTAGCAAAACATCACAGATTGTTCTTCAGTCTTTTCTGTTCACAGTTTCACTAAAGAATAACTAAATCTGAATTTAAAGCATATTTGTAATGTTGGTATCTTACAGATTATAGTGTAATGCATATAGACATCTTGTGTATGCCAACATTATCTACATGATGTTAAGCATAATTTTTCCTCTCATATATTTTGGCTCAGGGAAAGCAGTCATTTTAGCAGGGTCAAAAACACTACAAGCAGGATGCCAGCTTAGAATGAATCATTACATTTACAATTTAGAGAAATCAGTTAAAAAAAAAACCAAACCACAAAAACAAAAACCAAACAACAAAAAAATGTTTTAAGTAATGTGCTAGTGTTCCTGAAGACTCCAGCATCATTTTCCTTTATATGTCTTGGCAAATGAAGCAAACCTATCCTCCCCCCACTTCCCAACTCCCTAACATTAGTTCTTAATTATCATCTGCAAAATGATGGTCAAAATATTTCATATATTGCTGATATGACTTGGAAAAAACATAGTAAATAAAAGAGCGCTTTGATCAAAGACTCCTCTTGAAGAGAAAATGCAGTTTACTTGGAGGTTAATAACCTTGGAGTGCTTCAATACTTTAGATCTGCTACATGAAAATTGTCAAAATATTTTCAATTTCAGAAGCCTTGACTTCAGAGAAGCAACTCTTATTGTCATAATGATCCATGACCTAGTTTCAAACAGATTGCTTGCTTTCTCTCTCTATTCCTTCCTTCTTTTTTCTGCCTTTCTCTTTTTCCTTACCTTGCCCTCACTTCTCTTGTCTTTCACTCCCCTCCACTTTCCTCACCTCCCCTTCCCCTTCCCCTTCCTCTTCCCCTTCCTCTTTCTCTTCCCTTTCCCCTTCCTCTTCCCCTTCCTCTTCCTTTTCTTCTTCCTTCTTCTAACCCTCTTCCCCTACCCCTCCTCTTCTTCCTCTCCCTTTTCCCCTTCCCTTGTATTTATTTTATTTAATTTAAATTTTATTTTATTCTGTGTCTTGAGATAGTTTAGGGAGAAGAATCACACCAGTGCCAAAAGAAGGGAACATGCTGGCCAGTACAACTACCTCACTCCTTGTCTGAGCACCAGAAGGCTAGTGCTACCAGAATAACCTGAGTCACAGCTACACAGAGAGGGTATAAAAGTAGTCTAAGTTACATACATATCATGCATTGCTCTATTCTGTGACAAGTAATCTGACAAGCAATGAAAGCAAAGTTTCCTTCCTCAGCTCCTTTTCCTTCACTGTACCTTAATCTAGCACTGGAATCATGGAATCAGCTAGGTTGGGAAAGACGTTTAAGGTCATCAAGTCCAACGTTTACCCCAGGACTGTCAAGACCACCACTAAACCATGTCACTGAGGGTCTCATCTACCCAGTTTCTCCAGCGATAATGATTCCCTGAGAAGCCTGTCCCAGTACCTGATCACCCTTCCAGTGAAGAAATTTTTCCCAGCATCCAATCTAAATCTCCCCTGGTGCAGCTTAAGGCTGTTACCTCTAGTCCTATCACTTGTTACTTGGGAAAAGAGATTGGCCACATCCTCCTCCATTGTCCTTTCAAGTAGTTGCAGAAAGCACTAAAAACATGTATGGAACCATCTGCATCAAAATAGAGTTGATACACCAATGTTAAGGTTTCTGTGGGCCAAACAGCTTCATACACAAAATCCCAAAGCAGAAGAGAAAAAGTTGTTCCAAACTTCAAGGACCTAAGACATGCTTTTTCTTTCAAACGGGTGGTTCAAGCACAGATTACTTTTCAGGGGTCAGAAACAGCGGTAGAGATTGCTTTTAAATACTATTTTCAAGTTACACCTGCTCACCATGAAGCAAGCTGTCAGAAAATAATGAAGCAACATCATACATGTTGAAGTTGCAAGATGGGAAATGGGAATCAGATCAAAGGTCTCTGAAAGATGAAAGTTAGAAACAAATGAATTTCTGAAATTGGAGATTGAGTAGTCTATCATTGAAATCCTTCCTACAGTCGTTGGAGCATGCTTAATAGGTTTTCTTCTGCTTTTTTCTTTTCTTTTTTTTAAACATCTCATGATGGCAAAATTAAGTATTACAAGCAAACACAGCATTTGGTCCAGCTACTGCTGTAAATTTTCCACAAAGCAAAAAAAAGTGTTACTATCTCGATCATAGATGAACATACAGATGTCAGTATTTGATTTGACCTCAGTATGTGTTGTGGCAAGTGATCTTGATAGCTGGCTGGACAAAACTACAGAAATACTGCTTTGGTCGTGTGTTTCAGCTACATGTTCCCAGATTCATTGCCTTTTGGGAAATGCAGCTTTCTGTATTTCTTGCCTTTAGATGCCTATATATTATGCAGACATGGTGTTGCAAACTAATGCATTCAGTTGCAAAGAAATTAGTCCAGCCTACTAGGGAGCTAATTAACATTACTCGAAATATACTCATGTTGGGTTGTAGCACATGCAGTAGGTGCTGTTACCATCAAAATCAGGGAGCTGGGTGTCTAAAATGAGAAGCTTTAATTGGCATCAGAGCTACCATGATGCTGACAGACTGACACAGTCCAAGTGATCAAATACATAGAGCTGGACAGTTACTGGAGCCAAGGGAAACAGCTCACTACAGTGACCAAGTTCACTGAACCTGGTGGAGATACACTGATTTACTTCAGGTGAGGGCTCGGGATGATCAATGAGCTTCCACAATTTGAACACTGTTGAACTTCTATCTTACCATATGACAGGGCATGCTCCTTTCATTTTCAACATAGTGCTTTAGAAACTACTCTCTTTGTACACTGTAAATGTTGACCTGCACTAGAAATAAACCTCTCTTCAGTAATTTTTGGTTTTAAATGTCACAGATTACAGAGGAAACCTAGAAAAGGTGTCACTTTTCAGCCTGTATAAGTTCATTGAAATTCAACTCATATTTAAAGAAAAGGGAAAATATTTCCTGTGAATCTCTTGTCAATTAGCTTTTTGATGTTCTCAAGTCATTTTTCACCAGAAATATTAATGCTTAAAGTAATGAAAATTGCTCCCCAAACCCACAGAGTATTGAAAGTCTTTGGAAAATAAAGTATAATATAGAATATTAGAAAAGAAAATATAGAAATTAGATTATTTCTTTACTGAAAAGTCAGACCTGTGATTCAAAGTGAATTTAAATAATTGTTTTTCAATTTTAAACAGACTTACACGAAACACTATTGTTTCCTTTGACATAGTAAAACAATTTTGAGAACGGGTAATCTTATTTGAAATGACTGTGGAGGTGTCATGCTTAGCTAATCATGAAATGTCATTTTAAAAAATATTAATATATTCTTCTTAGAATGGAAAGAAAAGTAATGTACTTTGTAAATGAGATCAGCGTTCTTTAAGTCTAGAGAAATACTATTCACTGGCTGCACCATAATGCTGATTCCTGTCTTCCAGTCATAAAAGCTGTCGCGCTTCCTTCTATAAAGTGCTTGAAGGCTGAAGACCAGCATAATGATCAAACAACAAAAAACACAAGTTACCCCCACAAACAAATAACACTGTTGCAAAGGAAGAATAAAGCCATAGTAGCAGATTATAGAAATTTAAATGTAACAATGGAACTGAACTGCTAAAATGTGGTTTATGTCCTAGAAAATTATTCTTGTATTATCTTACCCAAGTGAATGGAAGAGGGGGATTTGTAGAACTCGTCACAGAATATCAGCAACTTGAAAGGTCACATTCTGATGGTCTTCAATTAGCTCTTAGAGTATACAAAATACGAAGATTCTGAACCGGTTGTATAAATCTAATTAAATAGCACAGCTTTTTTTATTTCTTAAAGTTTATTCTAAAGCAGAGTCATGGAGTTAATGTCAGCTCAAAACAAAAGTAAGTCCCCCACAGTTGCGATATACAGCCCCATCCAATAAGAATACTTTTATTTTGGACTTTAAGCAATTTTGCTATTTCCTACTTTTTGTAAAGTTCTCTTCATAAGCATAAAATGCAAATTTTCACCATCATTTAAGGATTAGTGAATGTGAAATCCTGGAATACGAAAGCTAAACACTCTCAGGTTCCATTTAATTTACCTTCCAAAGCAGTTATTTATGTGACAATGTCGATCTTTCAGTAATTGCAAAAAAAAATTTCCACTTTTCAGTAGTAGAGTGAACTTTTGGACATACATATTGGGACAGACTGAACCTGTAAACTACCTGGAAAATTTTTTAGAGAGTTCAAAAACAAGGAAATTTTTCCAGACCAGCAAACTGCTTAGTGTAACCTCCTCATAAACCAAGAGATGCCAAAACACACATTAATTTTGCTAGGTTCATTTCATATACATTTTCCCCTGTTTACACTTTTGTACAATAAATCACAATGTCAAAGCATGTTATGTTTTACTGCTTTTAGCTTTTAGGCTGAGATAATGGAACAACTATATTTTCCTGGAAATGATAGGCACATAATATTTTCTAATGAAATACAACAAGTAACTATGGAGTAGCTAACAATAAAGATGAGCCAAAATTCATTTACTTTGCTGCCTGAAAGTGTTATTTATAATGACAGGCTTCTTGCTAATGCTCAGCATACAAAGTGTACTGTGGCAAAAAGTAAGGACCATGAGCTTAAAATTTCCCCAAAGTACAATTTTTTTTGCAGTAACATCATAGAACTTTGCCTACAATACATTTTCTAATACTTAAAAAAAACATTTTACTCAACTTTATAACTCCTGATATATTTTCCAGCGACTTAGAGAAACTGAGCAAAGTAACTCAATTATAATGGAATAAAGACAGATTTTCAAGCAATGACTCTTTAATAATCATACATAAATTCTAGAGTGATACAGTTTTAATTGTTGGTGGTTTGGGACTAATATTGTCCTTTATTATATATTCCTGCACAGCTTATCCTAAATGAGTCCCAATCTGTTCTCAGTTGTTACTGTTTCATTTTTTTAACACTTCACCATTCGTAGCAATCAGAACGGTGGAAATAGAAAATGGATGAACCTGGAAGTGTTCAGCGTGACTCAGTTGACCTATCAGTTTTCTACTTCAAAGATTTATTTTTTCTTCCTTTCAGCCTGGATTTTCTACCCAGTTGCTCTATTTTTGGATGATCATGATTTTATTTTTGTCAGACATGGCATTTTATTTTGATATTAGCTATGAAAATAGAAGCAATCCCCATTCACACAGGCGTCTACCACTTCTAACATAAAGTCCTTCCAGTGTGTTAATAAGTGTGGGAAAAGGTGAATATTCACAAACACTAGTTCTCTAGTTCTCTTGAAACAAAGTTCTGCTATTGTGGTTGCAACATAATGCAGTTTTTGTTTGTTCATATGCTTTTTCCTTTAGGACGATGTTAGTGTCCATCTTATATTTCCTCCTTTTTCAAGTGAGTACCACATATTTTCTGGTCAGAAACAAGATAAAGGATTCTGCTCAATCTACCTCTGGCATGTAGAATTCTTGGGAAAGTATTATTCTTTTAATACCTTACTTGAATATCAAACGAACCGTTATGATTTCAGCTCTGCCTAAATTGTTGGAAAAATTCAGTTTAATGCTGTTGGTCAGGCTTTGAGTCACTCCTGAATTATTCAGTAACTTCATGGGCATTCTTTTCATCTACCAAAGTTAGAGTTAGTCTAAGTAAAAACAAATTCTTCATTGACAGTCACTAGCAATTGAGGAGACTAATGGAACTCACTCTGAATTTTTTGTTAACAAGAATTCAGTGAACAGTCAAAGAAGCAATCATTGCAAGTGAACAACTCTGAGACATTGACAGGATCAATACACATCACCACTCTGTCAGCCAGAGTAGTGCCTACAAACTGTCATTTTCATTTATTTTTCATATGCTTTTTTAGATACAGAATGCAGAAATGTTGAGTATTTAATAAAGGTGTATTGAAGATGCTTCAAATTCACCCTTTTACTTTTTTTTTTTTTTTAAACACTTCTTAAGTTCCTGGAAAATTCTCTTGGGTATTCATGCAGAGCTTTTCTTCTGGCTAGTAAACTCAGATGTATTCTAGTTAAGTCTTTCTCAATTTCAACAGCTACTTATGCTTATTAGCCAAAATATCTTGAAACAGTCTGTCATCCATCCTGATGGTGACCTGAGAAAATTCAAATGGCTATGTATTTATTATCTCTGGTGCTATTCTATACTATCTGTAATGAAGAGGTGTACTAAAGGCTGCTTTCATTTAACCTGATCCTGAAAAAATTTCTGAAACAATGTTTTCTAACATGTCCCTTACTTTTTATATACTTTATATATTTTATATATTTAGATATAAATAATTGCAATAAGCATGCACATATTTCTAGATATTTGGAATGACACTATAGATAGCAAGGCAAGAAACACTCTCTCTGCTACCTTTGCACCACCACTCATATAAAAACTCAAACAAAAAGGGTTTCCTAAAGGATAGTTCCAATACACAAATTTCAAGACTAATTTTCTCACACTGTGGTTCAAAGTCTTTGAACACTTGCGAATGGTCCCCTGCCTGGTTTATTTCATCCCTTCTGATCACTTTTGATCCAGGGCTCTATATTAAGTGATGTCCCTTTCAATTAAAAAAAAAAAAATCCTATTTCCAGGAACAGAATACGCACTCGGTGTCATTTTCACGTGGAGCAGTATTATGTCCCATGCAAACAAGAAAAATGCATGAGAGCAGCTGAATCTACATAAATTTTACATCAAAATAAGTCCTTGTGAAAATGTTGTTATGCTAATTGCCTGACTCAGTATGTTATCATGTCAAAATGTAATCATCCAAATTCATCACTAGATCCAAATGTGTCACCAGCTGCATATATCAGCAATTGAGTTACATGAGCCATTCATTTGGCCCAGTATATAATTTATCTCGTATTTATGTGATCTATATAAAACTAATTTCTTCCTAGGTCAGGACGCTGCTGCAATGTTGATTAATACTTTGTCATTTCACATATTGATTATTGTAATTCACTACTTATTGGTTCCCTCATTGCGTATTGCATTGGCTTGAGCTTATGAAAAATGTTGCTGCATGTATTCTGGTCAAATTATTAAAGTTTAATAACATCACTCTGGTTTTAATGAAACTTCACTGCCTCACTGCTCATCCGTGGAATAACTATGGTATTCACAATTCACATTGTACTGTGCAACCTTTCTAAACATTGTGGTGATTGACCTTTCTCTTTTGTCACATATTAGTTTCTTGCTTGATACCTTATGGGGGGATCACTGACAGCAGTCTGGCAATAAACAAAAATGAGACTTGTTTCTTTCAGGTCCTTTATGCAACTGATCTGCTTTCTTTTCATATTGCTTTGTTTTGTCATCAACTTTAATCATGCCCTCCAAAATGCTATTTTTCCCCGGAAAAGGAGAAATAAAAATTGATCATAGTCCTATTAACTTAATTGATCCCACTTAACTTCTTAGAATTATAACCTGCTAGAAAGGCTTTCTCCCTTGTTTAATGATATATTTGACTCAATTTATCCTTAAAATTTGAAAATTAATCCATCCAATAAATTTTAAATTGATTTAGAAAATGAGTCTATTTAAATACTCTAAGTTTTCCAATATTAGATTAGATGACCAGCTTATCTTGGCTATTTGGTGCAATGAAAAGTGTATGTAAACAAGCAGGCAGTAAAAAAAATAAAGTACCATCTATTTTGTGCCAGTTCTTGAAACGAGCAATGCTTCACTTGTTTAAAGTTGTCTTTCAATACAGGTAGAACATGTTTACTTTCAAAATGGGGACAGTTTAGGAAAGGCAGATGTGTAATGAAAAATGTTCTTCTGTGAAGTCTACGCTCTGTATGTTTACGTTACATGATATTTTATAGAACTTAAAGAAACTGTAAACTTATGGAAAAACAGGGTATGGCAAATATCCAGTGTATGTTACTGCTCTCCTTAGCTCTCACAAGATGTCACAGAAAAAAAGGTTCCTGAGCATAAGTAATTCTTTAGCCAAAACTTTATGAGATAGTGGTTGACTGTTATCATTGTATGCCTTTAGCATATTTTTGATTTAACTGAGCAATATTGATCAAGTGAGGCACTTCCTAATGATTATTAATGAAAAGAGAGAAGATGATGGCCTCAGGTTCAGCTGCTGTTTATCCCTAAATTACGTCTGAACCAAGTCTGTTTTCATTATTTTAAGATGAATTTCCTTTTCTTCTTGTAATTTAGTGTAGGCTGACAACAGTGAAGATTAAAGTCTCCTTTTTTATTCAGAGACTTATTTCTGGATGGCCTCACAGCAGTGGGGCTCAATACCAGAAGCAGGCAGAAGCAGCTCAGGAGAAGTTGCTCTGTAGGTAACATGGGACCTGTTTTGGAGTATGTGCTGGAGTGCCTTTTATGTGTCAGGCATCAGTTGCCTTACTCCCACTGTGTAAAAGAGGGTATTGCTATGGATGTAAAACCACCCCTTGTCAGGAAATTCACTTGAAACAGTAAATTAAATTCTAGTTAAATCCATTCTGGTGTTATTTGGTGGGGGGGATACAGTGGGGAAGTATGAAGTGAAACGTGGTAAATGCTAAAATCTGTATGAGAAAATAAGAGCTTTTCATATTTTTTGTTTCAATATTTTGTGATGGTTTGGTTTGGAAGTGTTTTATTTGTTAGTTTGGGTTGTTTGGAGGTTTTTTTTAATGATCTTCTTTGCAGGGAAAGCATTACTCTTGAAAAATATGTAAACATATAATACATATTCAAGAAACTCATACAATCTGAACAATCAAAATAACATAAAGAACAAACTTTGGTTTTGCAGAAAATTATGACTCGCAGAAGTGATGATCTGAATTACTTTAAAGTTTAGAAGCAGAAGTTATGTGATTGTAACTAGTCTGTATCCATATAATTCAGCTAGATATGAATTCAGAATTATGAAGCTGCACATGTTATTTGCTTAAACAGTTAAAATTTGAAAATAGCTTCTGAAAAATCTGACTACACTGTAGCTCAAAACCATCACCAATTAATATTAAACTAATCACAGGTGGTTTTAATTGTTCTTATACATTTTTTGCATATTTTTTTCCTGAATTTTAATACACCGATAACAAATTTCTCTCAAGAACAAAAATTCAGTAGTAAAAATGAGCCAAGACGCAACATGAAGCGTTTTATCTAGAGGTGAACTGCCATAAAAGCAAATCCATGTTGAAGATTTTGCCTCTCCCTACTAGAAACACTACTTCTGGAAAATTCAGTAGGAATCTGATAAAATTTAGTGTCCATAAAAGTAGATTTCTGTGCCATTGTATGACCATATTGTGCACTATGATTTATTGGGTGCATAGGATCAAATTCAGGAACTTTAATTTTTCAGAATTAGATTTGCCAAAATACTAAAGAGGATGGGTCACTGTTAGTTATAGGTTGTGCCAGTCACAGCAACTGAGAGAAACATATCTGTTAGAAGCCAGTGCTTTGTACGCACACAAAGTCTACTCCACATGGATGTATTGCTGTGTCACAGCAACCATAAATATCAGTTAGACCCATTTTTATTGCCTTGGCAGAGAGATTGATGACTTGTAATAGAAATCCATTAACCAAACTGTCATAGATTTGCATACTTTGCTCTCTGTACTGTAGGTAACCAGGTACCATATTGCTACACTCAAGTAATTAGCTCTGTGGTTTTAACCTCGATCTATAGATCCTTGCAAGTCACTGCATTGCTTTGAAAGGCATCCATAAAAGGAGCCAAGCAAGCATCTTTGAATACTGCAGGAAATCTTTTTAGAAGCCCACAAATCTCAAGAACTGCAGGCAGAGAAATGATGTACAAGGTCTAGCCATAGAGGTGCTGGCAGTACTCCATAAAGGATACAGCCAAAATTGAGATATCTGATGTATTAAAGATGTGACACTCTGCAATGCATTTAAGAAATGGTTTCTCTAATCTATGGAAGTGAGTAGCTGTGGAAAGAAGAATCTGAAATAAACTTAATTCAGGCACTACCATTTCTGAAGCAGAACTTGACTGCCTGAAGTGGGAGGCTTTGAGATGGAGGAAAAGTGTAGGCACGGTCACTTGAGCACAGTGAGTATCGGGGTAAGGTCAGTATAGATATATTTAAATTAGACAGGAGATGCTAGCTTTTAGTTTTGTACCTCTACTCAGTTTTGAAAAAAAAAAAAAAATTTGTTATAGTTTACAGTGAATAAATGCACTGCATATCCTGCATATCAAAGCTGGCTTGTTTAGCCCCTAGAAGTGTTAATTACAGAAAACGGGTCATAATTTCTGAATGACTCATTGCTGCGATTATTTTTGGTAGAGCTCTTTCTATTTACAAGCAAATATGATAACAGAAAGCCTCTACCAGCAGCAGTGGATTGGACTTCTAGTGCTCCAGCAAACTCCAAGGCTGTATGACTGTACACAGGATGTCAGTGTGGCTCACAGCCATTCAGCAAAACACAAAGCCTTATGTCAAAGCCTACTGTTTCTTGGTGTAACCACAACAGTTAGAACAGGACATGTTTTAAGTCTGTGTCTCCACCAGTTGTTATATCTGGAACTCCTATCTTCATATTTGTCCTGAAAGTCAGTTTCTTGCTGTTTCATGTTACAACTTCAATCTATTCCATCACCCAAAAGCACTAATATTTGAGGATTTTAGGAACTCTGTAAATAGCCCAGTAGCTAGAAAGATAAACACATTTCTCTCAGAGCAGATTTCTAAGCCTTGTTATCTTTCCAGTAACAAAATTCAAAACAAGCTCAAACTGCTGTCCTGCCTTCTCTCCTTTACCAGATTCAGCTTCTCACATTTTAGGTGTAAACGGAGCATAAGAGAGGAAAAAATCCTGTAATTTTGCCTTTTAAATTATTTATGATAGATCTTTTATCTTTCAGAACCTCACTTCTGTTTGCAAAATGGGGGTAATGGGTTAATTTCTTTTGGGGAAAAAAGAAAAAAAAAAAAGAGTGGGATCTAGTAATGGAGAGTTTTCTATAAAATTAAGTAAGCAGTGTGATATGGCTCCTACGAAGCTGTCAACAGCTTTTCATTATTCTCTCTCTAAAGCACAGTTAAGAGTTTTCGTTGCCATTAGTTACATTTTAACTACAAGGTCTGGGCCAAGCTAATGGTCTTAGTAACCCCACAGATCAGTCAGTGTGAATCTGCTGAAGTTATTAATGATGTTACACCAAAGCTCAAATGATGGAGGGAAAACCAGATTCGTGCCCTTAATGTTAAAGGTGACCTCTGCTTCGCATGCACTCTATGAAAACCTACAGCCCACAGGCAATTTTATTTTCTGCCTGAAAATTACTGTAGAGACTTCAGTATCTGTGAGGCAGCCTCCTTTACTTTTCCTTTTCCTTTTCAAAATACTAGTATGAAGGTCACAGGGAAGATTTTAAAAATCAAATTAGGACTGAACTAAGAATCAGGTATTAATAGTCTTTTAGATTTAGACAAAAAAGGCACCAATCAGAGGCATGGGAGCAGTTTAAGTTTAGTGGTTTCTGATGGAGCAGAATCTGCTGACTGCATTTTCCATCTCATTAACCTAAGGTTCCCTAGAGGGAGAGAGAATCTCTGGTGCTCAGAAAGTGTCAGGCACAGCTAGATCTGTCATTTGTTTGCCTTGTGAGAAAGCAAAAGAATTACTTCAGTTTGACTGGTGCCTTCCTCCTGCACTGCCCATGGCATGTCCTCCTCAGTCTCTTCTCTGGGGTGTGTGACTAGACACACATAGAAGGATCTTGCCCTTCGCATATGCACATGAGGGAAAGAGAGATTTTGGGAGGTGAGTAAATATGCAGGAAGCAACATCTTGTGGTCCAGGATGCAAAGCAAAACAAAACGAAGCAAAACAAAACAAAACAAAGCAAAACAGAAGAAAGGAAGAAGAGACAAACCCTTTGCCATCCTTCACCCTCTGCTGATGTGTTCAGAACTGGCCCAATCAATCAGAGGACCACAATACCTTCTATGTGGCTGAATCTCTGGAGGCATAAGTAGGAACACACACATGAGAGCAATACATAAAAGAAAAACACTGGCACTCACATGCATTTGCTAATGCAAAAGCCTACTTCAGTGTAGGCTACGAAAAACAGGCTTAGTTGGAAGTCAGATACCTTCCAGAAATGGCTCAGGAGCAGATGCAGTTGAATGGACTGGTCTTTCTCATGGCTAGTAGGTCACAGAAATACATTCAGGTGCACTTGAAGGGAAACCAGGCAGGTCAGCCACCGTGGCCACTGCGAGACGGGACTACTCAATGCTTCAGAGTAATTGAAAGTGTGTAACTGTCTACATGAGATTTTAGGAGCCTGACTGTAGGCACCCAGATTTGAAATGCATGCATTTAGAGGGACCCATTTATCGTATTTCCTACATTATGAAAGCTGTTGAATTTTTTCTTCAAAACGAACTGTCAGAAAGCACCCGAAAAAACCTAAAATGCCTCTGTGCTCTCATTATGCTGTAATTCAAATGATTTATTCAAACTAGAGCTTCCAAGCATGGCTCAGTGACTCCAATGCTAACATACAAGTCCCCAAAGCCATTCCTGCTTATCCTTATTTGTATTCTGAGTTCATGACAGAGGCCAAATCTCACAAACTCTGCTCAAATCTGTATCACTGGGAGAGTTCAAACTGCATTCAGAATAAGTAAAATGCATTAGAAAATAACTAAAATGTTTCTGATGTAAGCGATCCAAGCCTTAAAGGCCTCAGAGAAGAGCAAAGAAGGAAACTCAGAATGTGTTAAGTTACAAAATTGTAGATGCTTTCAATGAGAAAAAGATACAGAGAAAGAAGATGGAGAGGCCAGTGAGCAGAAGGAGCTGAACTCTAAGCACCCACTGGGAGCTTGGGTTAGAAGTGACAAGCTGTTAGAAGTAAGTTGCTGCTCACAAAGAAGGTACAGAAAGTTTCCTAATCAGTGAAATCTAAGCTCAGAATAGGAAAGGGGACAATGAGTCTGGGCTGAGAAAAAACTCTGATAAGTTGGGAAGAAGGCTTGCAGTAAAGCCTGCGTAGTAAAGCCTACGAGGAAAAGAAGAAAGCTGAATCAGTTGAGAGAGACAAAAAGACAGTTTTGATAAATTATCAGAACTGTAATAGCTGAAGTAGAAAGCAAATTATATAGCCTGTTCATCTTACTGAGGAATAGCTGGAAAAATTTAACAGTTTAGCAGTGGGTGGAAAGGGAAAAGGGGCATCTAATTTAACATTCTGCTATTAAACCTGAGAGCCTGGAAGCACAGTGGAGTTATCTCACAGTCATGAATAATGGAGAGATGGAAGAGACCGAAAGGAAATTAGGGATTATGATGTTTGTATAATATTCTTTTTCTGTACATATAGGAATAATTAATAAAACTAGGAATAAAGGCTTATTTTATCTTCTTGTACTCCATACCTGTCAGGCACAGGCATCAACACAGCATAATAACTGCACAGCTCTATCTGTTCTCAATGAGCAAGGGTGGGAATAATTCATTTTCATGTCATGTATCACTCACAGCTGTCTGCTGTAATTGCAAAAGTCAAATTACCCCATCCTACATTCACACGGAGCCAAATTTGTTTGGGAAGCGGGGGACAGAAAGTGGGTGTGTTAACAGCAGATAATTTGCTTCCTGAATATATCTCTGGGATCAAAATGGCAATATTAGCAGTCCTGCCTGGTATCAAGTGCTGCTGAATGTATAGGACAAATTCTCTTTTTCCTGCACTTTTTCCTCTTTCTGATAACATAGCATGTCCCTAAGCAAGCATCTGGACAGGTTTTATTCCTGAAAAAACTTGAGATGCAAGACATATGTGGGAATTCAAAGAAAAGAGAATTTAAAAATTAGCCATTGCTGTTTGGCAAATGCTCTCTACTGTGTTGTCCTACATTTTGGGGAGTACAGAACATTATCCAAAGTCTAGGTAGGGTGATATGCCTTTTGCTTCTTTTTGCTGTGTACAGAATTTAATAATAAAATAAAATAATAAAATAAAATAAAATAAAATAAAATAAAATAAAATAAAATAAAATAAAATAAAAAATTCTTTCATTATTGGGTTTTGGAGAAAATTCATTGATCGTCTTTTCTGTTTGACACTGATGTCTCTTTTTTGTTTCAGGCCTAGCTACTGCTATAACAATCAAAAAAAAGAGTTTTCTTTCATGATGTAGACTGTGCAAGGATTTAAGCATATAGGAGACTTATTCAGAACAAAAGATAGTATGATAACTTTTCCAGTTCTAGCTTTCCCCATAGCATTTTTTCAACTTCAATAGAAAAGTCATGTTTTACTACAGAGAAGCTCTGAGCACCTTGTTGCTACATGTGTCACCTTTAAGTTGGTGACAAATTTTTTCTGTAGAATACTGTAGAAAATGTAGAAAACTGTCATATCTTGATCCCCTTCCAAGATCTCCTCATAAAGTCTACTCAACTGCAGTTAAACAGAATAACTTGGCTGAGTCCAGTGTGTTTTCTTCCTTGAAGGAATATTTTAAAGAGTGCTCATGCTACTGCACATTTAAAGGAAGCTGGAACATTATTACCACCCTTCAGGCTCCTGACTCCAAGACACAACTTCAGTCCAACACACAGAGAATATTCTGATCTACAAGCATAGCTTTCTTTAGGTCCATCCTAATTCATCATATGTGGTGAAAGAGTTAGAAGTTGTCCTACCTGAGATTCAGCCCAAATCCCAATGACAGGGTTTTACCCTGAGTGGTGTTGTTATTTTGGTTATACTGATGGGTCTTTGGTTCTTTAATAGGAAAATGTTCATGCTCTTTCCCTGTCTTGTGAGGCATTGTTATATGAGAGGCCTGTTTCCCATTTCTATGAATCCTGCTGCTGTCAAAACATTCTGACAGAAAATAAGATCTCTGCAAAGCAGTTCAAATATTTTCTTGCAAGGGTAGACATGATTAATGGTCACTGTTTATTAGCGGTTTTGCATGAAGGACTCTGAGACCATTAGTTATAGCAAAACATAACTGTTTAGAAGATGTTTTTCTTCTTTACTGCTATTAATTTGAAGGATATGTTTAAAGAATGCTTTAGACTCTTATTTGGTGAACTGCTATAGCAGCGCTTCAGACATAGTTCTGTCTTTTAAAACTTTTCTCTGTCTTCCTAAATATGTATTCAGAAGTCCTCTCTTAGGGGGACTTACTGTACTGACAGTATGTATGCGCAAGAGGATTTTTTTTTCTGTAGCATACATTGAATGAGATTTGATTGAAAATACATATATAAGTGTCTAAAACCCAGAATGACTAAATGAATCAGTTGTGCTGATTATCAGCCTGCAATAATACCCATTTGCTATCACGGAGACTCATATTTACTGAAATGTATTATTATTGTTTACTTATGTTCCTCAATCACAATTGTGCTACATAGCCAATCAAATAGAAAGTGTCACAAAAATATCTCTGAAGGATATGAACTCTTTCACCTAAATACATGTTTTGAGCTTAGAAATAAGAAGGTAGTTTATAATGATAGACTGATTTAATGTAAAAAATTATAAGTGAATTCCATCCTGTCAGAAATAAATAAACCCGAGGAAGAAAAAGCTTCTCTTGTGAGTATTAGGACAGGAAAGTTAAGGAAAAATATGTATTTTAGTAGAAAATTTTAATAAGATGCCAAGCATAATAATAAAAATTCCATTTTCCACTGGATACACAAGAGTACAAAATAGTCAGTTGATGCTGATTCTGTGATTGCATTTACAGATACCATTTCATTACAAACAGTATTTGGAATTCTAAATCCATTTTTAAAAAATGCAACGCATGATGCATTTCATTCTTGTTCAAATGGAATGATACATTTTACTCTTTTTCCCTCTAAAAGATACCTTACCTATATTATATGGGAAAAAAAATAATTTCAGATATATAAATTACTATTCTAATTGGGTTTAAGTTCATAGAACAGATACATGTTCATGAGTTAATTCTGCAATGTTTAATATATCTCCTACCTCTTTTTTTTCCCCAAAATATTTTGGTCTGCTTTCAACCAAGACAACATGTTACATGACAAGTCGTTTCTATGTTATAGCCGATTAAGAGGAGCTAGATAAGAACTGAAGTGTCCCTTGCAGAGTACAACTTGAGCAGCAAATATTTGTCTATATGATAAAGCTCCTGGCTCAAGGTGTTCAATTACACTCAACCATACCAGCATGCCCTCAAGAAAGAGGTGTTACCTCAGGTAGTTGGGGCTTGAGTCATTCAATGTAATAGATTTAAATCAGAAATTGTACCTGCAGTCATAGCGATGTCTGTAAGTACTAGTTTATTGCATTAGTATAGCTTCACTTGATGACAGACAATATAATTTTGGCCTTTACTTAATTTCTGAGTATCTTGAACTGTATCTGCAGCAGAACTGTAATGAAGTTTTTTCACGTGCAAAAGCTCCAAAAATATCATGCATTGTAACACATTTTTATCATAGAAATAAAGCTGTGGCGCCCAGGAAGTCTTGTATTCTAATTCCTCCCAATTATGATTCCTTCATAACTAAAAAGTAAGCTATTTAATATAGGTAAAATTACCTGTTGTGGAACATCACCTTACTCCCTGCTTTTTCATAAGAATACTCAATTAACAAAGCTATAGATGAATTGATCTTTGTACAACATTTCAATAACAGCTGTAGTTTTGTCATCTAACAAATATGAATGCAATAACAAATTAAAACTCGAAACTATTATTCCTTCTGGACATCACCCTTGGCTTAATTTGTTGAGGTTTTTTTTAATGGAGATTACATTTTTCCCCTAATGTGTGCTATGCCTTAGAATGCATGAGATGTATCATAAATTACATAGGTGAACTATAGTACTCTGACCTTTTCAGTATTCAGTAATTAGAATGTCTAGAAAATATAATTTACAAAAATTAAACTAGCATATTACTTTCCCCTTCATATAATGGAGGGTGGAAAGTGTCTTCAGAAGCAAATGTAAAGCTGTGTAATGTAACTGTCTGTGATGGATTGATCCTGGCTGGACACCAGGTGCCCAGCAAAGCTCCTCCTCAGCTGGACATTGCAGAGAAAATATACTGAAAGTCTCATGAGTCAAGATAAGGACAGGGAGAGATCAGTCACCAAGTACCATCATGGGCAAAACAATGTCAACTTGGAGAAATTAATTTAATTTATTACCAATCAAATCAGAGCAGGGCAATGAGACAAATAAAAGCAAATCTTAAAACACCTTCCTCACCCCTCCCTTCTTCCCAGGCTTAACTTTACAAGAAGAGAAGTTACTGATTCCTATCGTACAAGAGCAACCTTTCTAATTAAGTGTCAACTGACTAAGTGGATGCTTGTGTCATCGAAGGAGACATTAAAATTCCCTGGTGAGATTAGAAGGTATGCGACAGGCATTAACACATTATGAAAGTGTGTGCTAACTGATGAAAATTATACGAATGTGCTCATGTATTTGTAATGTGAAAAGATTTTATGTCTTAATAATTTAAATGTGAAGAAAGAAGAGTGAAATGTACAATGCAACTTTTAAGCTTGAAATTAAAAGAAGCTAAAGAGAAAACTACTTTTTTGGTTGTATATAATTTAATGTAAGATACTTTTCTGAAAGCTAGGCTACCTGCAAGGTCTTTGTAAAAAGCCGGAAAATTATAACATCTTAACTGAAAAATATTTTATATTTTCAACCCCAAAGCTCTCTAGTTAATAGTTTTCTTTGACAGATATTTTCCCCTTCAGGCTGCTTGCAGAGGCCTGGGTTTTGCAAGGTATCCTGGCTGCACAGAGCACCTCAATGGATCAGGGACTCTGATTTAGGTACCTAAGAAGAGGTATGAACTGCATTAAGGACTGCTTCAGAGCATGCTACCACTTCAAAGTACTTCCCCTCCCACACCAGATGACATATCATAAAGCAAAACTGAAAAGCACTATTGATGAAAGCACCATTTTATATCTCTACAATTTTCTTTTCCATTAATTTACTTTTATTCCTGGGGGACAGCTGCCTAGATCACAGCCCTCCCTTGGAACAGTGCTGTCATGACTTCAAAAGTAGTCAGGAAGCTTTGAACTTTAGAAACATTTCCTTCATAGAAGACCATGAACAAAGATAAAGAAATAATAAATTATTAGAATCTATAGCACTTATTACAGTCTCATACAAAAAAAAGGTTTTTTTAATAGAATTCAGCAGCAAAACCAGGTTGATATACATACTCACACAATGAACTATGAAATTTTAATTACATGTACACAAACACACCTACAACTTTATTGGTTTGATGTTTCCTCCATCTTCTCTCTGCTCTGAGTGGCAAAACTCATTAGGAAGGAAAAAAATCACCATCTATCAGGCTACTCTGTCTCAGCATTTCATCTCTTCTTAAATCCTCCACTCACTCTTTTCTGTCTTGAAGAGCTGCCAATACATTAGAACTTGGGCAAAAGCTATGGCAAAGCAGTATTTTTGTCAAAGTAATGCTATTTCTGCAGAATGCCTTCTTGACATGAATGGATGTAATTGTCAACTTTAGGTTTGCATTCCACAGTGACTTCCTATTTATCTGTATTCCTTGAGAATGGGACTTATTTAGTCTCATTCTGACTGAATGGCAAGGATATGTCTATATTAATCTTCTACATCTCTTGGAAGACTGTGGAAGGAGACAAACTTCTGCCAGGAAGTTGTTCAGGTGATAAAGACAGATATATAAGATCTCTCTCCATTGACTTCGGGAACCTGGTTAGATCATTGATAGCTAGCTTAGATTAGACAGTCTTTTTGGTGGCTAAATTTAAGGGAGATATATCCCATCCTAAATATAGATTTTGTCACTTATGCTACATTAAACAATCTGTGGTTAGAAGTGCATGAGTCAGAACCCATTATCTGTGTGACCAGTCACATGGAAGATGCTTGACCCTAGTGGCATAATAAGTTTGTTGCTCTGTCAACCACTAATCTATATTTACGTGTGTCACCATATCTAGTGTTCTTCCTTGTTCGCAAGGACACTGTGACATTAATGAATGACTGACCGACTCTCATAGAAATTTTGCATGATAGCCAGGATGAACAGCCATTTTTCAACTGTTCTAGGGAAAACTAAAAGGGAGCTTTAGTGGGTAATTGTACCATTTGTACTCAGTCCTATTTGTACTGCTGAACCAAGTATACACCAAGAATGCAATTACATTTGCAATTTAATACACTGGAGAAATTAGTTGCCCTTGTAAATCTGCCTTACCTCTGCACTCAGTAGTCTTGTGCTGCACAATTTAGTGTGTTCCTGGTGCTCTTGAATCAGTACCACTCTGGTATCAAATTTGAAGCAATGCACCAACACACCATACGGAGCACTCCAAATACCACACAGACAAAATGTAGCAGACATCTCTCTATACATACCAGTCGGTAACACAGATGTACCCTAAGCAATTCTGCCATCTGTATTTATGACAACTAATTTTTTTCTCACATCCTTTCATTGACTGTATGCTTGCTTGTTTTTTAGAAGAACTTTTATCTTTACAAAACAGTGGGAAATGTTTTTTAAAAACTTGATCTGGCATTCCTTTTACTCTCCAAAAGCTCATCTGATCACACACGGAAGTCATACAGGCTGTGTGGTTATATTTGCAAACTCATCTATACCAGTACAAAACTGTCCAAGTACATAAACTAACCCAAGGTGCAAAATGCTAAAGTAGGACCCTGCACTATTAAATGGAGGTGAGGGGTCGGGGTAGAAATCAAACATTGTTTTATTTCTGTTTGTCAGGTTTTCATTAAATATTTACAGAATGATATATTTGAGAAACTAGTTCAATAATAGGGCTTTCTTGGGTGGCATTCAATCTCTGGTAGACATTAATGTTGAGTTATTGAAGGAAGCCTTTTTATTAAGTTAGCTGAAATTTTAGTGAGATGCCTAGAGCCCTATATTAATGGATTCTCAGTAAGATGATATTACGTGGGCGCCACATGGGAAAGTCCGTATCCATGTCAGCATGTGGGACTATCTGCCATAAATTCAGGGTGTGAGTGTCTGTATACGTCCATACAAGTGTACGCAAATGTGTCCTCATTCATTCTGAAAAAAATTGAAATTTCAAATTAAGTATTAATTTAAGAATATCAGAATTAAGGCAGATCACATAAACTTGACTTTGTTAATTTCTGCCATAGAATTATGACTATAAATTGTGTCAGCCCGAGGATTACAAAGCCTTACAGTAAAAAAATAGTCAGAATCTCTGAAGAGGGTAGTTTATCCTTCAGATCCACAGTTTCCAGCTTTATTTGCAGTGAAGAATATTCATGTCAGAAATCAGGAGGAAGTTTCTAACTCTACAGAAATTGAGGTTTAATAATCGATCACCTAGTTATCTTGGAGAATATCCACCATTGGACATATTTAAGAACTGACTAGGTACATATAAAGAATGATGTGGGTGAATTTGATCCTGGCAGAGGCTAAGAGAATGAACTAGATTGCATGTTTAGATTGCTTCCTATCCTATTTTTTCTGCAACTACTATTTATTAGTCATTGATAGATATAAGTTTTTCCAAATGCCAAGAATGTAACTGTGGACATTAATTTAGCTCTTTTATAACTTTGTCCATCAACAAATGAGAACAGAATCCATTGCACACCCAGTGCCAGGAAAGGAATGGTTCCCAAGTAATAAAGTGATAGGCTCTAAGAACATATCTAGCTCTTTGAGAGTATACAAGGGGAAAAGAGGAAAACAACAAACCTTTCCACTTGCTGCACTAAAGGAGCCAGTTAAGAATTTCTCAGGGCTACTTTGGAGATGAGCATCACCGTAAATGGATCATCAATGAGACAGAGAAGCAAAAGAATAAGACCACTAGAGCTTTGGTGAAGACATTTTCAGACACACAGTTTGAGCTACAGTGCTGTCTATACACACACACTACCAAGTAATGAACTTAGTGTACTGCTAAGATTTCGATACCCTGCCACATCCTGATAACCTATTATAAGTTATTTTTCCCTTAAACTCTAAGGTGTTCTATCACTTAGCAGTTTCAATCTGTAAAATCTTACTAAAGCAACCATTATGATTCTTCACATTCTAGAGGTTCATTAATGGCTTTAGTGTATTTGACCTTCACTAATCTGTGCCACTTTACCAAACATACTGAAAGTGGATATGGAACCATTTTTTCTTAGGCACTGACTTTTAAAATGGTGGTGATTCAATATTAATAGCAGCTTTATGCTATCCTTTCTTATTTCTTTGTTTAGCATTGCTTGTGAGGCCTAAAAGCTGGTAAATGTTTAATGCAAATTGTGCTTATTATTATATGCGATTAAAATGCCATAAGAAGAAAACTGCTAAAAATTAAATGAAACTCAAGTAACCCCCTCTTACAGTGCAGAAGCAGAAATGTCTCAAAAAGGTGGTCCAAAGTCAGTAATTTGGAAAGTTACATCACAGAAGTTTCCAAAAAGGTTTCAAAACCGCCTAAGAATATTATTTATAAAAGCATTGCAATATGTATTAATATATAAGTTTAATTTATAGAAAATGAAAACATTCTAAAGAGACAAACCTCATGAAGGTCGAAGGAGGTGATCCTGCCCCTCTCCTCTGCTCTTTTGAGACCTCACTTGGAGTATTGTGTGCAGTTCTGGTGTCCTGAACATAAAAAGGACATGGAACTGTTGGAACAAGTCCAGAGGAGGGCCACGAGGATGATCAGGGGACTGGAGCACCTC
>JANHGB010060092.1:6727-32286 GCA_026283785.1 Coracopsis vasa
CCTGGGACGAGGGCTCGGGAGGAGGCTGCGCACCCCCATTGGGCCTGCTCCTTCCCTCGCCCCCTCCCGCCGCTGCCAGGGACGGGGAGCCGGGCCCCTCTCTGCCCCGCAGTGTGACCCGGGTTAACGGAGAGGGGATGGGATGCGTCCCTGTGACTGCAGTGGAGCAACCCGGCCTGATTTCAGACGTTCAGATTTCAGATTTTGAAAAAAAAAAATAAAATAAAAATCGGTGCTAACATTGATACCGGCTTTAAATTAATATTTCACTTGTGGCTAAGACCTTTTTAAAACTGATTATTTTTAAGTTCAGGGCATTAAATGCCTCTATATTTAAACACTTAAGGAAAAAAATTAGGCATTGTAGGGAGAAAAAAGTTGGCCCTATTTTAATAATCTCAATGAAGTCTTTAAACGTGTAAGAGGACTGCTCACACGAAATTTTACCTGTGCCGAAGCCCCTGTGGGATCAAGGCCTTGGGAAAGGCGGATATTTTATTGGCTGTTGTTTGCATCTGTCAAAATTTGTGGGCAAAGTGATAAATGTTAAGCAGGGAAGCATAAAGTGCTGGTAAGGTCAGACTTGGAGATAACGGCACATTCAATAGCTTAATTTCACAATTAGTTTACTGTATTATTGGAAGCAAATCATATTTCACTGTGCCTACACTAGTGCTCTATTTTTAGTCCTAATGTAGCTAAAAAGGAGGAACCTACCAAGATATAGCATCGAATGTGAACAATTCTGTTCTCTCTCTTTTTCACTCATGCATCTGGTTTGAAATGCAGCTAATTTATTAATCGAGAAGAGCTACTGCAGATGGGTTGGAGGCTGCAGTTCCAGGGCAGAGGAAAGTTCCATGCAACTCTGCGAGTTACCTGGCTAATCACAGTCCTGCAATAAGATCCCAAGCACATTGGCTGGTCTATCAATAACTGCCGTACTGAGCACAACTGTTTTATGTTAATTCATAGTGATGGTGTATTTGGCTGATGGGTTGCACTTCTTTTGTCTTACTTTTCCTGTTACTCTCTTATTTTTTTCCAGGGCAAAGGTGTAAATGAAAAAGGCAGCTGAAATGCCTGGAGGTAGCTGCAGTCTTTCTGTTGCATCTCTTTTTTTATTTTTTATTTTTAAGAAAGAAAAGGAGAGAGAAAATAAAATTGAAGGAATATATCTGTCTATCTACCTTCTGTCTAATACCAAATGTTTGATTTCTCCCTCTCTTCTCTTATTACATCCAGAGATGGCTGCTGCAAGCATAAAGCACCTTTCCTACTACATGCAAGATGCTCACATATTTTCCACAAACTCGGGAGAAACCTCATTTATTTTCTGCTTGTGGTTCACAGGAGCACTTAGCTTTTTAGTGGTTGACACTATATCTATTTTTAGCATCATTTTAGCAGCTGTCACTAACAGCTAAGATCTCATCTTGAACGGGGAAGGGAGATTATCTGTTTTATTTAAGAAAATCAAACTACATAATTGTCAGATTGTAAAACACAATTTGGATCTTTATCTGTGAAGAGAAAAAGCTATCTTCTCCCATTACACCAATTCCATGTCAAAAAAAAAAAAAAAAAAAAAGAGGGGGGACCTATAGTGGGCTTGATAAAATAACAAATGAGCTTTGCAAGGTTTGGAAATAATGCTGTTAAAGGCACATTTCCAATTCCATTAAAAGCTGTCCCATTACTGCCTTCTGCAGCTGTGTCGCGATGAGGGAAACCACAAAGAGTCCAGTCGTAGTTTTCCAAGTAGGTCAAGAGGAGCAGCACGGACACCTCTGACGGGCAGTTCTCTCCCTTCACGTTAGATTTTCTAAGAGGTTAACTCATGTCAGACACATGACACTGAAAGCAGCAGACAGACAAGCGTAAGCCACTCTGTAGCAGGTGTCATTTCTGCTCCTAAAGATAGTGGTAAATTTGCTATGGATCATGCATTACAAAACGAGGTAACACTGAAACTCTGCAAGTGTCAAATTTTACCTCCTCCCATTTTTCATAAAGCCAGGAAATGGTATTAGGGCTGCAGGAGCAGCGATGTAGTGTAAAAGCAGCCTACTGTACCGTCTTACTTAGAGGTCATGTGCCCTATTTTGAGAACTGAACCAAAGCGGATGAAGTTTTGAGTCGCTTCCAACTAAGGCAGCTGGGCATTTCCCACTTCTCTCCAGCTCCAGCCCAGGAAAGCAGGCAGTCACATGGCCACATATATTATTCCTTCACCTGGTATTATTCACTGTAGATTTAATTTTTATGCCATTTGGCTCACGTGGTTTTGATTATTCAAGATTTAAAGCTGATTAGGAGGAGCTGCGTTTCGGGAAGACACTGGAGAAACGTTGGGGATGGCGGATGAGAGTTTACTTTCCCCGTCCAACAGGTGTGAGTATTCTGAGAGAGGAGTCCACAGTCTCACCAGTTAAATGTGTTAGAGCTAGCTTCCTGAGCCATGCTGAAAGCCTTTAGAATCCTTTGCAAGACCTGGGAAAATGTAAGTAAGCATGTTTTCTATATGGTATGCTTATGTTCTCTGTGATTTATCTGTTTAGTCTAATTTTGAACAATTTTATGTTCTAATTATAGATAAATCTTTTAGCTGAGCAACAGAACATATTCCCTTTTAACCTGGTTTCTTTCTTTTCTGTCTTTTTTTCTTTTCTTTCTGTCTTTTCTTTTTTTTAATGCTCCTTAATGGCCTATGCTATAACTGTGGTTGAACCACATCTAAGTATAGTACAATTGCATTTCTAATGCACGTTGGCATTAGCAACCTCTTGCTTGTATAAAGGGCCAAGACATGCATTTGAAAACACAGACTTCCAACACATTTAAAATCACAGGTCTTTATTGATGATTAGCACCAACAGTTTCATCTGGTTCAAAATGAAAACATCTCACAAAGAATTACTTGTTGTGATTAATGAGTCTTGTTGACCATGGTATGGCAAACAAAGCACAAGGAATAACACATAGGAAGTACTTCATATTTTTCATAGCTTTAATATTGCCGTATCTATTTATGTTGTTTATAGTCAGCTCCTCTCTTGTTTACTACCTGCACTATTACTTGTAAGACAATGTAGTTTGTAAGAAATGGAACACACAAAAAAAATTACCATTGCCACAGAATGCAGGCTTATCTCACTATTAATGAATTCCAAAGAATAAAAGGCAGTGGCAGCTAATTGTATCTTAGTATTTATCTACTGCCTACTGGCATTTTTACAGTATCAAATAGTAACTCATACCGTAATCTGATTAAAATTTTGTAGTAACCATAACAGTACTGCACCTATGCCAAAAACCCAGACATAGTGTTTAACAGCAGTAAAAATAAGAGAGCAAATAGCACCCTCCAGCACTTAATAAACATATCAAATGCAAATTGGAGGAAATTATTTAATCACTTTATAGGCTAGTTAATTTTGATGATTATTCACAGTTCTAGTCACAATACTTAGTGCAGAACTAGTTAGTATCCAAATTGTCATAACATCAAGGTCGTAAGTAGAATTCAAAACTTGCTGTATAGAGGAAATTACCTTCCTGATTGAATGGAGGTGCAACTTTAAAGCTCCTACAACAAAAGGAGAATTCTTATGTAATTTTCCAGATTCTTCTATAATCCTGAAATTACCTGCTCTCAGATATTGTGCAGTGAGAGATGGTTTGATATTAGCTTGCAGGATCACGTTCATTTTAGGACTTGAAAGATCTTTGTTTTCTAAATTTTAAAAAATCTTTATTTCCTGGAAAAGAGAGATTTTGGATGGGCTGTCTTTGAAACATACTGTGAAAAAGAGACTGAAGAGAGCAATGCTATGAAGCTGAGTTAAGAGACTGCTCAAGAAAAGTGTTAATTTAACATGTGCCAAGACAGAAAAGGGAAAAAAATCTATTGATTTTTGTGGAAGTTGCACTGCTTTCCTAAATAGATTTAGTCTGTTGACTTCTTTTCTTATATCAAATATGTAGGCTGTGGATCATATGTAGGCTATGGTCCAGCTCGAGGATCTCATTCAATGTGCCACCTGGGCGCAACCTGGGCAGTTGATCTTGCATGACACGGAGAGTTGGTCCTTCTTGGACGCATGTTGATTTGCATAGATTTGGTTAAGAAAGGAATGTATTTGCTGCAAGGAGTCATAAGTCAGTGTTCTGAGAAAGTGTCCTTACTTTGAAGATGAAGGTCACACTAGAATTTGTCTGGCCTAGACTGAATATCTGGTACTGAAAGGTCATGCATTCCAAAGTTTTCCCGTTTTACTCACTGATTCTTGGCTCACAAGCCAGGAGTGACAGAAATGTTGACACATTGGATGGGTTTGTCTCTGATGGCCCAAACACATGGAAATAAACAGTGATTCACAGGTGACAGTAGATATCCTCACCAACCCGGTTGCCTGGCTATGGTTTATTCTCTTTTGGTATGAGTGTAAGTGACAGTCGCTCAGCTTGGTTTCCAAAAATGATTCTGTCTGTATCAGTGCTTGTACAATCCTGGCGCCTGCAGCATCCAAGTACCACGCAGACATATTTCTTCCAAGCTCTGGAAAGAAGAAACAGCATTATCACCATTTTATAGTCAGGGAGTGGAGAAACAAAGAGATTGCAGGATTTATCTCAGGTCCTCTAAGAAGGCTGTGACAAAGCTCGGTACTTTCCAAATCGCAGTGCGCTGCTTTTCATCACAAGACCAGATTTCCTTTTCAGCCGTTGCCTTCCCAAGATCACTGCTGCATGAGCATGGATTGCGTATAGTTAAAACACATTTAGTTGTTGTCTGGGTAAGGAAAAAGCGCTGTGGTCTGTTTGAGTGTATTCATTATTGAAATGAGTTTAGAAAACCCATATTGTCAGGGCTTTTTACCGTATGGATTAGCAGCAGCCGCTAAAGATTGACGTTACCTTGCTTGCTCGAGCCTGGTCAGAAGAGTCACATTCCATGAATGTGCAAGAATTTCTGGCATGAATTCTTGGACATGCACATTTACATTTTGGCTTCTGTGCATGCTGTTCATGCGCTCACCACTTTGAACTCTGCTTTTCATGAGTAATTCTGACAACAAAATTCATTCCTTCATATATACATGGAAAGCAAACACAAAAGAGGCAGGAACATGGCCAAACGAAAGTAATTTCAAGTGCTTTTATTCTTTCTTTATTAATTTATTATTTATTTCATTCTCAGCTCTGGCTAGACAGTTACAGAGTAGAAATTATTTACCCCTCTCAAGATTTCTAAGGGAAGATCAGCCAGGACTCAAAAGGAGTCTTGTTTGTTTAACAGCCAAAGTTGGTCCATGACAGGAATGATAGATGGTTTAGCAAACAAGAATTTCTCCCAGTGTGGTTCAGTTATGTCCCCTACACATGACTTAAAATTGAAAAAACGAGTCTATCAAAAATCCTTTTTGCTCAACAACTGCACAGCAGACATTACTTGCATTACTCCTAAACGTAAGACGAGGTGCTGATCTTTTTTAATCTGGTTCCTTTGGTTCTGTTCTAGGGAAAAGACACCGGTCACCGTGATGCTAGTCCTGTAGGTGAGCTTCACTTTTCAAGCTCTGGGTGTTACTCTTTTCCATAAGAGGAACACATAAGAATAGTGAAAGGAAGCACAGGATCGTTTAAGGAACTAGAGCTGGATTTGTGGTATTTATACTACTTTTATGTAATAGTAACAATAGTGATTGCAGCACATTTTACACTGTCAGGAGAAAAAGAGTTAGACCTTCTTTTACTGGGAATCAGAAGCAAATGAATAAATAAACTAGGCAGTACACTCCCTGTGTGTATTTTTTATTTCAGAGCTTATACTGAAGGGTGTCTTTTTCTAGGCAGGTGCTTCCTTCCTTGTAAACCCGTTGTGGAAAGCAAATGAGTCCCAGGGACTGTCGCTCCTTGTTGATCATCAGTGGGCGTAGATGCAGTAGATGTAAAGGTCTATGACTCACTGAGCGTGCTAAGGTGAAACCAGAAGAGAGTAGATAATTGCACCATTATAAAAAGAATTATCACAGTTTGATTACAGAAAAAAAAAATCTTCTAATGGTGCCGTGACTCTAGGGAACTAAAATAGGGGATGGAACCAAAAGTGAGGAGTTTATGTCAAGGCAAGGCTAAATGTCACCTTTAATTGATCCGTTTTAATCAAATGTGCCAAAAAGATGATTTCTAGGATTGAAGGTACAATGGGTCAAAATAGACTAAAATACTTCCCTGTGCCAGTTCTGATTAAAATAAAATGAAGACAAATCAAAGACACAAATGGACACAGGCAAAAACTTTCTGAATCCAGAGACCTCACTTGGAGTATTGTGTGCAGTTCTGGTGTCCTCAACATAAAAAGGACATGGAATTGTTGGAACAAGTCCAGAGGAGGACCACAAAGATGACCAGGGGGCTGGAGCACCTCCCGCATGAAGATAGGCTGAGAAAATTGGGGCTGTTCAGCCTGGAGAAAAGGCTGATTGGAGACTTCATAGCAGCCTTCCAGTATCTGAAAGGGGCTTATAAGGATGCTGTGGAGGGACTTTTCATTAGAGACTATAGTGATAGGACAAGGGGTAATGGGTTAAATCTTAAACAGGGGAAGTTTAGATTGGATATAAGGAGGAAGTTCTTTACTGTGTGGGTGGTAAGGCACTGGAATGGATTGCCCAGGGAAGTTGTGAATGCTCCATCCCTGGCAGTGTTCAAGGCCAGATTTGACAGAGCCTTGGGTGGCATGATTTAGTGTGAGGCGTCCCTGCCCATGGCAGGGGGGTTGGAACTAGATGATCTTTAGGTCCTTTCCAACTCTAACTATTCTATGATTCTATGTAGATTTCTTTACTGACTTCATGTTTGCCTTTACACTAAAATGAACCCATGTTTCAGTGTTGGGACTGCTTGGAGCATGGATAATACTAGAACAAGTCTGAGAAACTTGTTCATATTTTTGTAATATTCTCTTAGATGTGTAAATATTGCTTATATCCATTCTCCAAGAACTGAATTCCCTTAATCCATGGAAACACCAAATGAGAAAAAGCAGTCTTTGCTGTTTCTCAGTTTCGTTGTCTGGGAATTCCACCCTTAGGAGTTTGCTTGTCTTCTCCTTCTCAAATGCTCCTAAACCACACCAACTGGAAAACTTCAGTTCCAGAGCAGTTCATGCTTGCCAGCTGAAAAGGACATGCCCTATGGGCACCATAGGGCTGTTGGAGAAACAAAGGTGCATGAAATATTCCCAGACCAAGTCCCAAACTATTCCTTTTCATCTACAGAAAGAAAATAACTATGGAAAAAATATGTAAGGCACTGGACATTTGAAATTGCTATTCTTCATAATTATTTTTTAATTTTCTCTCTGCTGGATGAGAACTGATGCCCTTGTCTCCTGGTCAGCACAAACTTTGCATTTCTTGATCTGCATCTGGAGCTTACTGAAAAATAAGCATGTTGATTGTGACTCTTCGCCTCCCCTGCTCAGCCCCAGCTGCTGCTCCCCTCATGCAGTTCCAAAAACTAAAATGCAGAACCACTTACTTATTTTTATTACTTTGCTTATGTGAGTTCTCTCACTACACTTTTGGTTAAGTGCCCAACTGTGCCCTAAGGCATGTGCAGGATCATGGGAGAGAACAGCTGGGACAGCATCACCCCAGACAAATGATGTAACAAGCCCCAAGGTCCCAACTTTCATATTTCTCCACTCCCATCTCTTTCTGAGAGTAATGAAGTTATTAGAATCTGTGAAGGGAGAAAAGTAAGGGAGGAAATAGTGGAAATAACTATTTTGTGTGCTCTTGGTGACCCCAATCCTTTGCAAAGAAATGCTATGTAAGGTGAGACATACTTAAGGGACTTGGGGTTCCCTGAGGTATTCTTGATTGCTTTTCACAGGTCTCCCAAGAGAAACTCAGCTGTGTACACCACCTGCCAAGCAAACTTTTTTTTTATTTTTCTTTTCAGTCAACACATTGGTGTCTGCCCACTCTCCATTCACAAGAACACAAGCGGATCTTGTGTTCCCACTTCCTTTCACTTCTTGCCTTCCTTTCTGTTTTTGAGCTACAGCCACAGCAAAACCAAGGCAGGGAACCACCTTTCCTGATTTGTGGATTCCACCATGCAAGGCTGACATATTGTCTGGCTGAAATAGATTGACAAAGAACAGAAGGTGCTCAAAAGAAAAAAAAAATAATCCAGAATGAAACCTTGCTCTTCCCCTCCCTACCCCATCCTTCTATCTCACCTTATAGTTATCATAGTTATCATTCTAATAACTAAAAAACTTTGTGACATCTTCTGGACCAGAAATAAACATAAAAATTGAAGAATACTACTTGATGGAGAAACTTATTTCAAATAACATTGTTGTTTTTTTCCATGGCAAATTTACGTCTAGGCTGGTAGTGAGAGCAACTGCCTACTCAGAAATTAATCACCTTTGGTAAGAAAATTTTGCACATCAAATAGCATTAGTCAAGAGGCCTTTTTGCATGGCAGAACTCACTAACTTGTGATTCATTCTGCAGTGGATTAACTGAAGATGGTGCTTCAACGGTGTTATTGCCCTTCCCCTCTCTCCAACCTCAGATCACATCATAAAATCATAATCTTTAATACAAAACACTACCCCCACAACAAAAACTCCTACCTGGTCTACCACTGATCAGCTTTGCACTTGTGCAGAAGCTTTCTTTTGCCTTTCCAATGCAATTTTCCCCCTTAAAAAAAGTTACTTTCTACAGCATTGGTCTCTGGTAGATGTTTCCATTCCAGAGATCCCTATTTTACCCAGTGTTGTTTCAAGGCTCAGCAGGACAGCTGATTTTTAATCAGCCTAGCAAGTCACTTGGGTCTCTCACTGCCTAGCAGAGATTTACTTTAGGATTTTCAGTTTTGATGAAAGCACAACTGGGAAGGAGCAAAACTTCTGCTCCCTTTGTAATTAATCACAGGTTAAAGTGCTATATGAATTATAAAGGCCTTAGGAGATACATCACTTTCTGAATTTTCAGCAAAGCACACAATTTAAGACATACTCTGCTTTGTGTATTTAGCTAATAGAAGCATTAGTCACTTAGCTGCAGGTTTTTCCCTGACCCAGCCCCAAAGTTTGGAAATAACCTTGATAATATGTGGAAAATGATTTTCTACCATGAACTCTACCTTTATAACTTGTAGAAAATTTGGTACTATGTAAGTTTATACATCTTGGCAACCTTGCAAGGTACAGCAGAAAATTCAAATGTATTTGTGTTTTTCAAAGTAAGTACTCAGATTTTTTTTTTGATGGCGGATGGGTGGGAAAGTCACTCAGCACATTAATTTGTGAAGCATATGAGTGAGGGTAACATTGCGGCCAACTCCAATTCTTGTGAATTTATCAGCAAATATCAACACAGCTTTTACATCCTTCCCTGCTATGACTCCAGATTCATCTCATTGTTCACACCACAGTGAGAAACAATTGGTTAATACATACCACTATCATAAGTGAAACTTCAAAAGGTGTTACATCTCTCCATATGTGCGAATTTCACAGATCCTAATGAGATTGGTTTGCTTCTTATGAACTACTTTAAAAAAAAAGTCTACTGAAAAAAACTTTGAAAGAATTTTGCTTTAACAGCAATCTATTTCATTATAAGTAATAATAGGACAAAAGGAAATCTAATGAATCCAGTCTTAGACTAGTCCCTGCTGCAGCAGCAAAGCCATTGCCTGTGTGGGTGGCATTCCTTGAAATGGGATCTGCAGGGAAACTGCAATGTCATTGCCTGAAATCCCTCTGGAGAAGGAAGGAACTGTGAGATGGTTAGTGAAGGTTATCTCAGAGATATATAAAGCAACATATAAAACGCCAGAAAGCATAATTTTTGGAACTTTGAATAAAGTTAAAATAATCTAACCATTTCCCACCATTACTTGCAGCTAGACAAAACAGCCTTGGCTCTATTTCTCTAGAGTAACACCAGCAAAATATGTCCCTTTATCTAAAGGACAAAATTATAATTTACATGTATATTTAAGATGCAAAATTATATTCCCAGCAGCTGTGTGGAAAGATATGATATCTACTCTCTGGCTTCTTAAAAATGATAATCAGAACTCATGTACAGACTCCAATTTGCTAATTTATTCTTTTACGTATTCAAGAGCCATTTAGAATACCTGGTTGATGGAAAAAAATTTGATTATGTGACTACAGATTCAAACATACAAATGAAAAACTTCTGAGAATATAAACATTTGAGAAAACTGTTCAAGGAAATAAAAATCTCTTACTCATGTGTTATGCTTTTATTAACAGTGCAGAATAACTGTCTTATTCATTTCTTTTCTCTTTCTTATCATTGTCTGCTTTTTTCTTTAATTAGACTTTCTTCCTAAATTGTTTTCAAACATAAAAAAGGTACAAACACTGACAATAATATATGAATGGAATTCCAAACATTAGAGCACGAAATGCGGAAATATAGAAACACTACATCTTTTAATTGCATTTAACAAAATTACTTTGTCTGCAAATTGTTAATGCATTGTACAGAAGGAATTCAAGAGATAATCTTAATCCAGTAATACCAGGTCAGGTCCCATCATCTTAAGGTTGCTTAATAAGGTTAAATAAAAAGGAACGTAAACCAGCTATGGTTACATCTAAAATCTCTGAGTAGCTCCAGACATGCGTAATGGAAGAGCATGGGCCCCGGTGAATATCAATAAATCTATTTTATTTTTAAGAAACAATTAAGAAACATTAAAAGTTCATCAAACACACTTTTCTTAACAGTGTTATAGAGTGACAATTATAGATGCTCCGTTGCATCATAGCACAACTTAAATCGTGTTTCAGAGTCTGAGTACTTGAGGTTGTTATTAAAATTATTTCTTTCTTGAATTAAAACATATTTCAAATAAATTTTGGTTTATAGTAACAGAATGTTCAAAGATTTTTATTACTTAGAACTTAATATTTATATTTTATGTAAATATGGTTAGCATAAACTAGAATTATTTAATAAAAAGTTACATTCTAATTTTTCTTTTTAATTTATGGAAATATTGCAGTGATAAAAATTTCCAGTTATGACCATCTATATTAGTGGAAAAAAAAAAAAATCCAGTCAGATCAGTTTTCCAGCAGACAGAGCTTGGGCTTCAAAAGCATAAATCAACATTAACAACATGTACCAGAAAATTAATCACTATCTCCAAAATGTATTTTTGTTTCTCACGTTGATATGACACCAAATCCAGATGTATTACAATATGATCTTCAGGTGTTAGGGGCTCCAAACTTCTTGTTACTCCTATCTCTCTGCCCTGAAGTTAGCTGAGCTGCCAAAAGAAGATCCTTCATGGAGGGACAGTAATATAATTTGTCTCCTAGGCTCAGGACAGCTGTTTTAATAACCTAAGGAAGTACATTTCCCCTTTCAAGTGCTCATCGTAACAGCATAGTTCAATAGTATTTTTCATACATATTTCATGATTAAATCATCAGTTGATGCTGATGTGTGCGGGGGGAGGTATATGTATATCTCCTTCTCAATGAAATGTAACTGTGACAAGTTCCTCAGCTTCTGACAAAAAATTAATATTGGCCAAGTAGTTCCCTTTAGGATAGTGTGGCTTTCATAGTTCTCAGGTTATTTGGTGGTTTGGGTTTTTTTGTATAAACATGTCTATCCCATTTGATTACTATAAATACTATCTTTCTATAGTGTGATGAGCATTTGGAGTCCCCTTTCCTGTAAGACTTGCAGAGAAAAAAGATTATTTCCAGTTCACTTCCATGCATGGCATAGCGCTATATGCCAAGGATTTTTTCCAAGGGCATGTAATGACAGGAAAAAAGGGAATGGCTTTAAACTGGCAGAGGGGAGATTTAGATTAGATATCAGGAAAAAATTCTTCATTATGAGGGTGGTGGGGCCCTGGCACAGGTTGCCGAGAGAAGCTGTGGCTGTCCCATTCCTGGGAGCGCCCAAGAGCGTTGGACGGGGGGTTGAACCACAGCAGGAAGTTGGAGCTAGATAAGCTTTAAGGTCCCTTCCAACCCAAACCATTCTATGATTCTACAATGATTCTATGATGCTGTTTGTCTTCTTTCTCTTTCTAAAACCTAAAAAATATTTGTTCCTTTGCTCATTCCTGAAAAGTTACCCTTTTTACAAGTTGTGTAAACTACCTCCTGGAGATTCCAGCAACGCCAGACCACTTCTCAAGCCTGTTTTGTGTCACTCAGGCAGAGGAGATGGCATGGGACTGCTGATTCTGGAGCACAAGGGTGAAGGAGTACTAGTGTCTCCAAGCCTGAGCTGGAAGACCCAAGGAAAGGAGACCTTGGTGCAGATGTACAACTGCAGTGAGCTGAGTGTGGGTCACCTAAGGTTTCAGGAAGCTTTTGCATCCTGTGGTGACCTCTGGGCTAGTGAATTATAAAGCAGATTGCTACATCTTTATGATAATGCACACAACCAGACAATGTTGTAAATACATCTTCAGTTTCATTTGATGCCTAAATACCATTTACATGAATGAAAGCTGCTTTATGACTAATATTTCTGGACCACACCTGGGTAAATGATTACTGTGTGTGGTGTGGATCATCTTGCAAATGCAGTGACTGCATTTTACTCACTTCATTGTGGGCAATTCTATGTATTGTTACATTTGATAGGTATATCTTTTTCTAGAATGAATAAATGAAATATTTCCAGTTGCATACCATCCCAAGAAGATGCCAACAAACAGTGAGGCGAGAAAAATAATGTCTCAGATTCCAAAATTCAGCTACAAGCCACAGCTATTTCACTCTACAAAAGTACCCCTGGACAGACTAAATCCAGTTCCTCCTTGTACTTTTCACCTATTTCCCAAGGGCCATGCACTAATCATCTCTCTAGACTTGTACAAAAAAAAGGTTGGAGACTTTCTGGAGATTGCTGTTCTAGAGAGGGAGCTTAGAAACACAGCTTGCAGCTCAGATTTTTTCAATATATCCCATCTCTTCATTCGCCTAATATGCCCAGGAAAAAGAGATGTTTTCTGATATGCATTTCCAGCACAACAGAAAACCTGGAGTTTGTATTTACCAAAAAAATTCAAATAAAAAGAATTCTTTAACCTTTTAAGATATCCAGCAAGACAAAAAGAACCAGGCATCCCAACATTTCTCATCTTCATTTCTTTTCTGGAATAACTTGAAGTAGTTTTCCACCAGTAAATCTGTAAAATTTTCTCTAATCTTCCTTTTTTAGGAGCTGCTCTTTTCCCCTGCTTCCATTTTAATGTGTCCTCAATATCGGCTATTTTTACTTCAGCTCTAAGAGGGAAATAACTAGGATGAACAATAGCTCTTCCTTTCACAAACAAAAATATGATATTGCTAGTGGAGGAAAACATAGAAAATTGCCATAGAAATAAGATCTCAGCAAGCGTTTTTATTTGTCAGATTCGGTCAACAAAAAGGTCCTCTGCAAAGAAAATGAAATCCATAAAACCAGCATCAATTATACAGACAGTAGGCTGGATTCGTTCTTAATTTTTATATATCACAAAATTATGATTACATGCACTTATTCAACGGGAAAGTGGTGAACTCACAGAAATAGCAAGAATCCCTATCTCTTGCTGGGTTTTGTGGAAGTCTATGAAGTTCTGCAAATTTATACACCTTCAAGCTAAAGCACTAAACTGAATTGATCCATAGCACCAACTCAGTAGTGATGGAACAGTTCACACTTCAGGAAAAAATGAGAAAGTTAGATGCATTTTTAACTGCATTAGCCCTTCACAAAGATACGTCCTTCATGACCTATCATCCCCTAAATGGTTCTCACTCTGAAAAGCGCACTTGTCTTTGTCTTGGCCTTGAGCCTTTCAATGCAAATGTTGTTACTGATGCATGTGTTCCTTTCCTTAAAATGAGTACACCAACCAGGACTGAAAAATAAGAAAAAATATATGAGTAAAATGCATGCTTTCAATCTTAGATATCTTTAATTAGCTGTGTAAGGCCACATTCCTGGTGTCACATCTAAAAAAATTTATTAGTAGGATGGCCAAATCAGTCATGCACAGAGTATGTGAATGCAACTTGACAGCCTAAAATAGTTGTATAGTAGTCTACTACTATACAACATGGAGTCATGCTGAATAATTGGGATTTATTTGAAGTTTTTCAGTTCTCATTGTGGTAAACCAGTAATATTTATTTCAACAAGCAATAAATGAAATGAAAGGAGAGGAGGAAGGAAGCGGATAGCAAGGACCTAACTGAAAAAGGATAAAACAGAAAGAGATGAGACTAAGTGGAAACTATAAGAATTAGGGTCTTGTTTATATAGATTCATGGAAATTGCGAAAACCAAGAAGCAGCATTAAACAGAAAACAAGGGTCTTAGATATACCCTACTAATAATTTCAGAGCATACTTTCATTCTCCCCCTTCTTTCTTTGAATTCTTTATGATGCTAAACTAAACCCCTTTGTTAAAATATATACACATGGTTTCTGAAGTGCCATCAGGCAAACGTTAGAAGCTAGTTTACTGAGTCTAAAGTTGAATAAGAATATCCACAATATCCAAAATAGATGGCTGGGACAATGAAAAGCAATTCCTAATTGTTCCAAATATCTACTTGTCATTACTGGAGACACAAGCTAGTATTGAAATACTGAGACTTACAAGATGCATCCAATGCTGAAATAGTTCAATGACATTGTTTCCTGGAGAGGTTTACTAGTGTGCTAGAAAGCAGCAGTACGCTCACCACTTTTCTCAACTGCGGAAATTCACTTCACACTGGCCTACAGATCCAATTAATTTGCAGCTAATGGAATGTTATGTTCAAAGGAATTCTGAGTATTACTTTAAATTCCCAGGTGACGCTGTTAGCCAACTGTCTTGGAAGGGCTGACAAGCAGCACGAACACGAGGGCTACTGGTGGTGCATAACTGAGTTTTGCTTCTAACATATGCTGCTTGTATTTTGCATACAAATTATATTTTAAGTTTGTTAAAAGTGTTTGGGTATTTGTTGGTGTTTATTCATTTGGTATGGGGGTTTTTGTTTGTCCTATTACAAAAGCGTCTGTGATACCCCTTAGTGTAAAACAGTCTCATGAAAGTGCATTGGCTCAACCCTTAAATGACCCTGAACATCTTAGTTGCTTTGGATCTGACTCCTCTGAGTTTGCTTCACTGCTAAGAGCCAGTGGTGAGGTTACAGTCCATTGCAAGGCAGCAAGTAAACTTCCTCAAGGCCTACTTTTAGGGAAGACCTGCTGTTACAAATGTAATACTTTCTCTTGTTTTGCAGTTTGAGCCAGGTTCGCAGTTTAGTCATCTCATCCTGTGGCTGGGATGTCAAGGTTAAGATGAAAGTGTCCTTTTTTCTGGCTGTGTCTGTCAGCCCTCTTCTTGGCCTTCCTAAGAGGGTGTGTGTCATGTGCCACAAGATAACTGAGGGACATGTACAAATCTGGACCAAACAATTTAATCTATGGGATTTAAGTCATACAAAGAAAATGACAGCTACAGTCAGGGTGTGCCTTTGTGCACCCGCAGCCTGCTTGGTTACTAATTCCCCAGGTGGGCAAGGACTTCCACAACCCACCTCTGCATAGATGAGACAGTCAGAGACAAATTTGAGTCAATCAACTGCTCTGAGACAAGGTGGTTGAATAAACTCTTAGCTAGCTTCACAGGGAAGCATTTGACTAAATGTCAAAGGGGGTTGCCAGGAGGGGACTTTGGACTGCCTTGGAGATTTCCCCAGGAAGCTCCTGTTTTGTGTAGACCAATTGATGCTTACATGTCTGGATTAGTATCACAGATGTACATTCTGCAGTCCCAGCATCAAGGCCAGGCATCAACCAAACTATACCTAGATAAAATATTTGTAATTATTCAGTAAAAACTATTCCTGCAGAGTCAGGAGTGAGTGGTGACATAGACCTGTCCTTTTTTTTTTTTTTTTTTTTTTTCTATGTAGCAAAAGGAGGTAGGGGGATTTTTGAGCCTCTTTTAAGGTAGCAAATAGCAATGGATCCTGTGGTCACACTGGACCACAAGGCAGGTTTGGGGAGTCCAATTGGATCCTACTGGAGACACCATTGCAAGGACCTTCATGACTAGCTCCTTCACCACCTGGAAAATTACTGACTGTCCTGATTGAGAGGCATGATTTCCCAGAAAAGATATCAGCAAAACAGTTTGGGGGGTTTTGTTTGCAGGGTATCCACAGCAAAGACTGTGGTGCTCCTCTTACAATTCAGCTACTTGTTTCTATCTCCCCAGAACTACACCCTCTCTTTCAGCAGTAGGTAGGAACAAATCGTCTCTTTAAGACAAGGAAGGAGCTATGGAGCTGCATTGCAGACACAAAATAAATCTCTACCATAATATTAGAGAAGGTAAGGTAAAAATCCATAGAAACCACTGCTCCCAGTACAGAGCTGTCTCCCACACTCTGGTGCTCAGAAAAATCTGCCTAAGCTACACTGTCCATATACAAGAGACACAGAGCATCTCTGACAGGTCCAGTATTAACTATTTACCCTTTTTTCTTGGTGAAAGAGAAGAGGTGTTTTATCTTCTAGTGTGACATTTACCCAAAGGAAAACTTTTACAGTTCTGTAGCTGCATATTTTAAAACTCGTTCCTAAGTATTCAAGTCATTATAAATCCACCGACTTCAGTAGAGCTGTGCGGAGTTATGCCAGCTATGAATCTAGCTGTTCTCTGTTTAAGTACTTGCCATGCATTAAAATAATTTTAAAAGTAAGTCATCCAGGTGATGTTTGCCCACATATAAATCAATTAAGATGTGAAAGGTTGCATATAGGCATGTGGGTAAGGGGGAATAAGGGGAAGAGGAAGTAATAGTTCCCTTTGCAATTTTACAGGTAGTTTTTTCCCTCCAGTATGTCCTTTTTCAGACCACTTTGTTATATGTGTCCAGAACTACGGATTCCGTAACACTCACACGTAATTAAAGGTTCATCAGGATTTATAGCATGCATCCTTAAAGCTGTGTTAATTGTATATTGCTCTGTGAAATGTGAGCTTTGCAGCCTGAGATACTTACATGACGAATAGCCTTTGTTAGGCTCTGGTAGAACTACAATTTTGAACCACACCTCTATAGTCTTTCTTAATGAAGTGGCTAGTTTTTGTTGTTGATTTTGTTGGAGGTCTGTTTGGTTTGGGGGTTGGTTTTTTTTTGCTTATTTGGGGGGGTTTTGTGGATTGCTTTTTTTTTTTGGTTAGTTTTTGGTGTTTTGTTGGTTGGGTATTTTTTTCTGAAATAAGCTATCAATGAAAGGCAATAGCCTTTGAAATATTCACTTTTCACATTCAGATTTTGAAAAAAGTTAGAACTGTGTGTTCTTATGAATCAGTGATGTCCTCCTGAATGCTCTAAAATGTTCGCTGTCAAGTGACCACTGATTTGTGTTTTCTTGCTTCTTTGGTCTAAACCTCAAAATAAAAACTTGTTTTGTTTTCACTGTTAATCCCAGGACCAAGGTGGCACTATCACAATCAAAATGTTTCTCTTTGGAAGAATTAACTCTACTTAAAAGCACACACAGCATCATTAGTATTTTTCCAGGCATCATTGAGAATAATGGCTGTTTTCAACATGAAATACTCTTAACTGGAAATATTATGCAAGATCTGTGCTAAACTGACTGACACTGTTAACAATGTTAACAATGGGTCATATATTAGCATGTTCAGCTGCCTTTAGCCTGTGCCTGAGCTGGTCACCCACTTCCCATTGAAGATAAAGAAGCAAGTGTTAAGCTCTAGCTCAGACTAACATTGAAATGTCATTTCTGATGTGGTTTGAAGGATTAAACCAGCTTTTTCAGCATTATAAATAACTTAACAAGCAGCAAAACATTCTCCAGTAGTCACAGAAGTCATGGACCACAGTAACCAAGGTCAGCAGACAGCCCAGATTCCTGAACAAGTTCATCGGAATGAGGCAGGTCCAAGGTCCAGCTACAAAGCTAGGATCACATTGGGATCATGGTGGCGCATAGTCCTGTATATGTATAGCTGCAGTGTAGCTCAGCAAGGACCAACGGTGAGGACCTGATTCAAATCCTGAGCAGAAGTGGAAGAACCTGACCACTTCTCCCAGTTTTGTTCCACCAGTGTCATCACAGTGGTCTGGTCCAAGGCCACATAGCTGCGCAATATCAGAGCTGGCTCCAGCACATGTAGCTTGTCCCCTTGAACAGGAATAACATTAGTTGTGGCTGCCCCATCCCTGGAAGCATTTAAGGCCTTTAGAAACTTGATCTAGTGACCATGACAGCACTCTTGGACTAGATTAAGGTCCCTTCCAACCCAAACTATTCTATGATTCTATGGTGGTTCTATAAACATTTCTGTCCTGGGTTTATACAGTGTGATCCCGGACCATGATCCCACCTTTTAATATTTGAAATAATAGGAGAGCAAACCCAACTTCTTCCAAAAAGACAGTGAGGCCAACAGTCCATATAAGTCATAGTTAAGGTCTCTAGACATAGAAAAAGCTTTCTCCTGGTATTCTGTAAGAACAAATTCAATAATTCTTAAGTATCCTCAAGACTTCAACAGAATGAACTATTTACCAATAAAATATCAGTGGGTTTACTCACTTTATACAAACAAAATAAAAATCAGACAGTTATCTTAGAATTCTTATTACATTATCATCATCACATACATTATCAATCCAAAACCAAGCTTAAATACTAACATTTCATATCTAATCAGAGTTTGAAAATGCATTGAAGTGTAGGAAGAAATGGTTGGAAGAAAAAAGCTAGATGTCACTTAGGCCCAGAATTTTTACATCTGAATTGGGTAATGGGAACCAGTTTCATAAGAATGCAATTTTCATGCTATGTATGGACTATTCCTAACTTAGAACAAATATCAGGAAAACAGGATCAAAAATCTTAACTTATAACTAAATTTTTATGAATGTTTATTTCTGATGTACTGGAAGGTCACCTTTACTCTTCTGCCTCCTGGTTCGGGCAAAGCTGGAGGGAACATAGCACTATATCAGCTCATAGTAGCTGAGGTCCATTTGGTTTAGACAGTGGCAAAACTGAAGGACTGCTCATACTAATGAAACAGTTATGTTTTGTGAAGTAGTCATCACAAAATATGATGAAAAATGAAGCAGCTTAACAGAGATATGTGGAAGAAGAAAAAGTGAAAAGCAGACCATAAAACTATGCAAGGAATATTGATCAACTGCAGTCAATCAAAATAGCTATAACTGGAAATAAATATTTGCTACATAGTACATGAATTGAGCTTACAGATCTTTCAGTAACAATGTAAAAATAAGTGAGATTTTCAATTATTTAATTTTTTTTCATTTCTTTTTACTTATCCAACATAAATTGCCTACTGAGACCATAAATATCTTGCCGGAAAATATTTTTTCAGTATATATGTTTCTGAGATAATATTTAGTGAAATATATACAAGCATTGCAAAGACAAATAAGCCCACCAGGTATATTTATATTGTCTAGGGAAAAATAGCTCTGAACTCAAGAAAAGCACTTAGTTAGAAGCTTCAGGTCTCCTTGTTGAGTTTTCAACTCTAAAATTGCACCTTTAGGTGAAAGACTGAAAATTCACAGTCTTTAAACAAATTTCAGGTTGAATTTCACTGTTTTCCTCTCACCTGCACCTTAAAAATGAGTATAAGAACATGAGTAACACTAGGAAAAGTGAAGGAAGAATTGTAAAAGTATTTTTGCTTTAGGGACATTTATATCACAAATGAAGACTTTTGCTTTTTTTCAGTTATACTTTTAACCTGGTTTTGAAAAACCTGTGACACACTGAAGGTGGGGTAGCTGAAGGAAAAAATTCTCTGAGGTTTCAGATTTATCTTGCAGAGAACTTAGTCAACCAAAAAAAGGAATAAAATCACAGTCCTTAGCTACATGCCCTTGATATTGATTCAGCTCACACAAATGTGCAGTGAACTTCATTCCTCAGGAATCTTGTGAATGTGTGAATAGATCAGTCTTGTTTTTATAAAATAGCATTGCTAACCCTGATAGCTGCAGACAAAAGCTTCAAAATGTGACCCAGGTAAATCCTAAAATGTTCAGAATCTAATGACAAATAAAAGAGCCCAGTTTGTTTATTAAATTTCATCATTCTCCAACATTTGGCCTTAGCAATATCATAACCATAAAAATAACATATATAGAGCTTATGTAAAAATAAGGTAGATTATTTTACGAAAAGATAAGGACCCTTCTAGGTTCAGCACCCACCTCTGTTGCCAGTATACCCTTGACCATGGCTCTTACACGTGCTCTTAGTCCGGTACCTGATCCAGTTCTGTCAACGTGAGTCAAACACAGGAAGAGCAGATTGTTGCCTGGAATAATAAACTTCTTTGCCCCAATGCACATTCCTGTTAGCGTGAGTGATCTTCCTGATGGTTATGACAATCTCAAGACTCTTGCACTAGTTTGTGAATCATGTATCAGGAACAGCATTCATTGTCCATGCAGCTTATCAAATGCAACCTTTGATTTCCTTTGAGCAATTTGTAAAGACATAGTTTTTATTCTGCTTGTGTAACTTACCACTAAGAACGTTAGACTTCACATTTAAAATGCCATCTCCTTTTCCCCACTATTCATAAACTCATATTCAATAGTAATATTACTGTCCAAGGACTGTTCTTTATTTCACACTTAGCATATGCAACTTCTAAGTGTTTTTGTAAAACAATGATTAAAGTCAAGTAAAGGGCCACTCTGCCCCTTTCAGAAACAGCATTTCCTCCCTGTAATAAACTGTGTTTTGTTTTATCTCTGCAGCTTCCATATGTGTCTGGGAACCTGGAATTTCCACACCATGCTGAGAGAGCCTGTCCCCAGAAGATTTTCTGGTCAGGACTTTACGCACCAAAGGTTTAAGTGGTTCATGCATACCTGGAGGTACATGTGACATTGATTACACTCCTCCAAAACCACAACTCACATATTAACTACTTGTAAAATCATAATAACGCTACTTTAAATTCTGGGAGCATCTCTACCCTGAATAATACTTGCTGATCTCAAAGGAGTTCTGAGAACCATAATTATTGTAATTGTCTGCGGGCATCTGTCTCAGAAAGCAGGCGCTCCGCAGTCTCTGCGCATGATTTCTTGGTCAACAGCACCACCTACCTCTAATAACTGAACACTGGAGCAGACCATGCTTCATCAGTGTTCTCTTGCACCGCTTGTTTCTTTCTGCAAACCTATTAGCAGTTACGTTACCGCAAGGTCTCTTCAGTATGTAAACTAAGGTTTGGAAACCTAGAGACAAGGTTTTCAATTTCCATAGCTCATAAAGCACCCTGAAATGGCCAGAACAGTGTAGTTATTTGAGTCGTTATTGGGAAATTGGAAGCACTAATCACACTGCAAAATATATAGCTTTGTCTCAGTATGTGCCTGGTTGGAAACCAAGGGCAAGCACTGTACAGTAAAGATGAGTCCTGATGATGCTTTTTTTATTTCTTTTTTTTTTTTTGTGTGTGTGTCAGAAGACATAAATATGTAAATTGTTAATTTGTTTGACTTTCTGCAGAGCAATGAGCAAGGAACATTTCCCCTGGCAAAACTACGAGGTTGATCTTTAAGATAGAAATGCTCCAAAAAAATAGTGGTGAGACTGCAGTGCTGTAACCACAGTAATAAAAAAATGCAGCAGTCTCTCTGGGTGAGGTTTATAGCTGGAGTAAGACTACCAAAGACCTGGGATATTAGCTGGGCTTTCAATGTGTGCTGCAGCCTGAGATCATCATATGGCCCATGCCGCTAGATGAAATGCAGATGAGCAGTGCTGTATGCTCAGCTACATCAGATCTCCCTCCATAGGTCAGTATGGGAATCAGTATAAACAATAATTTCTTGATGTGATTAGCTGAAAAGTGATATAAAATACCCACAGGGGTACTGAAAAATATATTGCAGACATAGTATATCCATAATATCTCCAAAGCAGTGGTGGTCATAGGATGCTTAGATGTGTGTTGTACAAAATCCTTTCGGGTTTTTTTTGTGATTATGTGCTTACAGAGCACTTTGAATGTTTTGAAGAACAAGATTTCTGGGGTTTTGCCCTATTACCACTGAGCTTCTGGAGGACAAACAGCTCCTTTCGTTTCCTCTCTTGCTTTGAGGATCAATAGAAGAACACAGGAAATTAGCACGAACACAGGTTCCTGGTGCCTTACTGAAAACCATGTCTTGAATCAATGGCAAGATCCTATAGCACCGGTAGACTTTGACTCATTGAAATGGAAAAATAAGAAAGCCTGGAAAAATGTACAAAAGAATATCTTTAGCAGAGGCCTGAGCCCCTGCCTAAAATTCAGTGCAGTGTCTGTAAGTAAACACATGAAATTTGAAATATCAATTATTAATAGTCATTTATTCATACTACTTGACCACTTTGACTGCAGTCATGTTTTAGTAACCTGATACCTGAAATATGACAGCAAATACAGATCTGTCCCTTGCCCTCTGATTAGTTTTTAACATTACTGCACTTTCTAGCCTCCAAAAGAGTTAATGAAAAATGGACATAACCAAAATCTCTTCATGTTGCCACTTGTTCACAGACATGACAAGATCCTGAGACCTGTCTATGGTCTGAGCTGCCATAGACCTTCTGTAAGTCTTTGAATTAGATAGAAGTCTGTTAACTTCAAAAGCCAAATTAGAATAAAATTATCACAGTCGGTGTTTGCAGTCAACCTGTCTTAAAATAAAGGCAATTCAAATGAGCCAGAAAGCAACTAAAAGTATTGGTAGAAAACTCCCTCCTCTCCCCTTCTCCCCTTTGTCAACCTGTAATACTGCAGGTTGAGACCTTCTTTTTAAGGCTGTGGCTCACATTCCCACAAACCTGGGTTTCACCAACCCTTCACCATCCCTCCGAGCACCTAAGAAAAGTCTTTTGTTTCTTCTTTTCTCAAGCCTGGCTTTGCATCTGTTCCTGCATCTTTTCTGGAAAGCACAGGTAATTAAGAGCCTAAATATACTTATTTTTAAATAAAATTATTGAAAATACAAAAATTGTTTAGTCTTTAAGGTAATATTTGAAAAGCAGACTTTGCAGTATAGATTAGTATAAACTACAGGATCATAACACGATGAAACACAGTGTCTGAATGCCATTAGAGTGTTGGACCCTGCTGCGTAACCAGGAACACTCAGCACCTCGCAGGACTGTGCACCTGTGCAGTTCCTAGGGCAGCCTATCAATACACACACATCAAATGCCACCCACATATTTTAGAAAGCTAAGATTCATTTTTTTTTTTCTTGGTGACAGAAAGAACTTAATATGCACTTGGATTTCCCCAAATAATGTGGTCCAGCCCCTTTTCTTCACTGTGATTATTGTACATCATAAGGAAATGTTGGGAAATTTGATTAAATATTTTATACTTTAGCACTCAATGCTTTAACTACTTAAAATGAGCAAAGAAGGCTTTTCTGTATGAGAGAGCTGAGGAGATCTTAACTTATATTCTTTAACCTCAACTCTCACTTTGAATTTTCGTTTATAAACAACACAAACCAACTTACTTAAATCAGCTTTAAATAAGTTTAACTCAGTGGTCTCTTTCCCTCATTCATATGGCCTTGGACTTCAGGTACTTTCCTGATGAGGAGCCCCAAGTGAGAGGTGCAAATGATGGCCTTGATACTTTGTTACGGGAGGATTTGTTTGAAGGAGACCTGCAAAAGAGAAACCTCCTGCACCTACCTCTCTTTATATAGAGAGATCAGATTAAGATACAGTCTCCTTCCTCCAGCTGCTTGCTTCTGTGGCACTAAAGCACATAACATATTTCTCTTGCATGTATCCATGTTGTCCTTAATAACAATCAATTTCATTCAGTTCCCACTATGCTCCATGGAGAACTCAAATCTGAGAGCATCATTTTCCTGAATGCAAGAGTCCACTCATTTCAAAAAACCCCTAAAAACAGCAACAACAAATCCTCAAACTTGAAGGTAAAGGTATTAATTATTTAAGGTCCTCATGTACTGTAGTGAGAGAAGCCATCTGTGTATTATGCAGCTGCCAGAATATACTGGAGAAAATTTGATGTGGCAAAATGTTTATTTGTAATGAACTGCATATAGCATTCCTAGTAAACCATAAATGGAACAAGCATGCTCTCCTGGGTTCAGCTGTAACAGTTACTTTTCTCCTTCTTAGTAGCTGGTCCAGTGGTGTCTTTTCGACGTTAGTCTGGGAGTAACACTGATAGTGTACAAATGTTTTAGTTGTCACCAAGTAATGCTTACTCTGATCAAGGACTCTTTCAGTCTCATGCTTTGTCAGTGAGGAGGGGCATGGGAAGCCGGGAGGAAGGAGAGACAAGACACCTGACCCAAAGTAGCCAAAGGGGTATCCCATACCACAGCACATCATACTCAGTGTATAAACTAGGGGGAGTTACCCAGAAGGTTGCTGCTCGGATCGGTCTCAGTATCGGTCAGTGGGTGGTGAACAACTGTATTGTGCATCACTCGTGTTTATTGTTTTCTTTTCCCCTTTTAGTTTCATATTTTCTCCCTTGATATTTCACTTATCATTATTATTATTGGTGGTAGCAGTAGCAGCTTTGTGTTATACCTTAGTTACTGGACTGTTCTTACCTCAGCCCATGGGATTTACATTCTTTCAATTCTCCTCCCCATCCCTCCGGAAGCCCGGGGGAAGAAATGGTGGACAAGTGAGTTAGCAGTTGCATGGTTCTGAGCTACCGGCTGGGCTTAAACCATCACAGTCCTTTTTGGTGCCGAACATGGGGTACAAAGGATTGAGATAATGACAGATCTGACCAGAGTGTGTCTAATCGTATTTGTGAAAAGCATTCATTGTTTCAGATTAAGAGTCACTTACACAAAGACACATGCAAAGACTGGGAAAGAGGCTGTACTGTTTTGGGAGTTACTTGTTTAAATTCCCAGCCTCCAAGAGACAGTTTTGAGGTGGTGAAAGCAGCAATTATTGATTCAGCACTGTCACATGCTAGAGCAGTTGCAGGCAAGATGGGACAGGGAATGGAGATGCCTGCTTTCCCACAGGACTGTGTGAAATACAGCTCTTTCTTTCCCTGCAAAAAGGTTTTATTAAAGCTGTTGGCCTCCTTTAAAATAATGTCTGGTGTTATATAAATCAGCGGCCTTAGTTTTTTACTTAGCAAAATGCTGAGCCTGGTCTAGTAGTACAAACTAAAATATAAAAAAATAAAAAGAAATAACAACAGTTATCACTAAGAAAATGCACGTGATTTGCTGTTGTTATTAAGGCACTGGGAGACATATGGCACCAATTTTAACATAATAGATAAATACCATGGATATTTGCACTTACAATGTCTTGAAATTCGCATTTAGCTCATCCTTATAATATATTTTAGCCCAATGTCCATAACTGCTTAGGAAAATTATGATAATTATAGACAGATTCTAGCCAAG
>JANHGB010060096.1:0-33014 GCA_026283785.1 Coracopsis vasa
TTCCCAGGCTGAAAGTCAAAACCACAGCACTGCACCAGCTACTAAGAAGGAGAGAAGATGACTGCTACTGCTGAACCTAGGACACTGGTGTTACAGGTTCTAACATTTAGTACAGTTACAAACCCATATTCCTCCTAATTGGTTCAAGGAGTCAGGCTTTTCTTAAAAAAATATCCACAAACCAACCAACCAACCAAAAAATCCCAATCAAAAAACCCTGCAACCCAAACCACACTGAGATTAATACAAGTCCTGTGCATGGAAGGGAATGACACGCTTGGGATTTGCTTTGTAGAGAAGAGTTCAAGTAGAGAATTTTGCCCTAAGTGCCAGCTACTTCCCTTAATCTGTGCTTTCAGCTTCCACCAGCAACACTATGTTATAAAGCAGTTAGAATTCTAATAAGGCTACATCCAGCCAACCTTCATGACTATTTAAAGTCTCTGTAAGGATTCTCTTATGATTTGTAATCAGAACATCTGCCATCTCTTGTTCAGTTGTACATCTTTTTTGCAGTCTCAGAGAGCATCCTGATGCTCTGCAAATACTGAGACTAAATGTATATATAAAGATGCTGAAAATTGTTCCCTGAACTACCCCACACTTAACTCACTCCAGTCCCTGAGCATCTTAATGGTGTTACAAGAAACTAGACATGTGTTTGCTACTATTTTCCATGGAAGTTAAGTGACATGGAAGTAATAACCTAGCACAGCCAACGCATCAACATTTGTCAAAGTGTTTTCAGCACACTGTTTCGCTACACTGGGAGCTGAGATAAACTCCTTCCCCGCCTTTGAAACCCTAGGAGTATACTTGGAAAAACAACATGAACACATCTGAGAGTGAAATGACAGAAGGAAACAATAGGAACAAAACTGAATTGGAAGTATAAGATCAATTCTTCCTTGCCTCTTGCTTTGGACTTTGTGATGCAGTCACAATCACGTTCCTTTAGGCTGAAGAATGGAATTAGATACAAGGAGAATGTATCAGGTCATATAATCTGGCCAAGGAAAATCTTGTCAAAGGAAAATTAAAAAAAACCCAGGCATGGATCTTGCTAAGCTTATTAAGTTAAGGTGTCCCTAATTTAACTGTTGCATAAGAATTCTTTCTCTTTTCCTCCAGTAAACTTGCATGCAGAATCCCCTCAAATCCAAAGAATTAATCTGCTTCACTTTGCATTCAGCAACTGAACAAGAGAGAAAATGCAAATCAATAGAGGTCTCTGTGACATTAACAAGTCTGTTTCAACTTGTATATTAAAACAAAAAGTGACTCAAATCAAGACTGCCAGCAGAAGGTGCATGTTAGCTGTTATAAATGGACAGATGGGGAATAAGGCCAATAAAGTAAGAAGACAGCTTCTCACTGGAAAAGGTGGAAGAGGTCCTCTATCTGCATTCAGCTCCAAATCCCACCTCCATAAGGACAAAGTAAGTGTCTCTGGTGAAGATGAAGGAACAATGTGCAGATGTCCATCCTCAGGCTGAGATGAATGCCTAGGCACAGATTTCCAGCCCAGGGCTGAAACATCCCCTCATTATAGTATGTTTAAAAATAAAAGTTGAAACTACACCTTCTGTTACAGTAAACACCAAATACTGAATATGCATTACTGTGGCAAACAAGGACATGGGAAGTGTGGGCTGCCAAGCAGCCGCTATACTTTCAAGGTGGACTGACCTAGATTAAGGGTTCCTACCCATGCCAGGACTCCCTGGCAGATTATGAACATAATAGGAAATTGTGGCTTTCCAGACATTGTGCAAAGCCATTAGAAGAAACTGCAAAAAGTTCAAGGATGAAATAAAATGTCACAAGCTCTTCTGAAGCCAGAGTCCAGTTCCAAATTCTCCAATGCAGTTTCAATGTAAATGTCATTCTACAACTTCCTATACAGCTTTCAATTCAAATTTTTAAGCTACATTGTTACTTTACTTCAGTAACACTTGAGCATACAGACCATTTCTAAAAATCTTACTTAAAGGCCCTAACTAATGGAAAACTCCTACTGTGCTATGCATCACAAAGCAGATCATTTTTCCAAAGAAACCACAGCTACCTATTGGTAGCTACCTGTTGGTAGCTGTTAACTTTGTTATAGAAAGAGAGGTAGGAATTTGCCCAAATCCCACAACTTTTGGACTACTGACAGAAATCAAATCTCCTTTGTCTAAAGGCTGCTCTTGCGCTCTCCTTCACAAGGCCTTCTTTTTTCCCTAGTTCTACCACTCTCTTTCATGCATCTCCAACAGAAAATGAGCTCATTTAGCTCTTTCATACGTTACTACGTAGGGAGCCTGAAGAATTTTTAGTCTAAAATCCTGACTGAAATACAAAATGTAATTCCTTCATCGTGATATAGTTTTATGTGAAAGGAAGCTTTCTGTCTTGGTTTAATGGCTACAAGCAATCAGATATTCAGTGGGCTGCTCCAATAACTACCATTTCATTTTTTTCTGTGAAACTATTTTTGAATTGAAAAGAATATATTTCCTTCATGCAGTGCATTCAACAGATCATATTTATATTAGTACCAATAATAACCTTTCTATAACTGCACATGGAAATATTACGATTCACTAAAGAATCCACTGCATGGTAAACATATATTTAGTGAGTTGCTCACTTGCTATTTTTCAAGCCTATCGTTTCTGTACGTACTGGTAAGGCCATGTGTTACACAGCTCATCCTTGGCCTTAAAGCCAGTTCCCTATGATCACACTCTTCCTTCTCGGTTCTATGATTTATTGTCACAGAGATAAGTGCTGATGCAGCATTTGGGTACACTACAGAAACTTTGCTGATAGCAAATAGCACTACCTGTGTCATCAGTCCAGACTCCCACAAAAGCAAACACAGCAGAGTACTGCTGCAGGGAAGACTGCTCTGGGAGCATCTGGGGTCAGGATTTAACCCACTGAACATCATGCTTTGCTGGGGACAAACCGTGCAGCGTATGTTGGATTACATGTAAGGTTTCTTCCATCCTGTACATAAGTGCATTTGGAGTGGTTATACTGATTTTTTTGTGGTTTGTATCTGTTTTTAGAAACAAAATAAGCCCCACACACATTAAAAATTCTTTAGGTTCTTGAAACATGGAGTGCTTGTAAAACTGACTGTATAGAGTGCAAGACTTGTTTGGAAATAATGAATGGTAATTGATTTAGTAAGAAGGCAGGATCTAAGGAGCCTGGCTGGATTTACCTGCTTTGCTAGCTAGTCAGAAATCTGTAAGTGCAGCTGCTAATCATGTCCACGTATACCATACTAGACTACTGACTATCTCAAGTATAGAGAAGTATAGCTATCTTCCTGGGGAAATGAAATAGAAACAGCGAAAAATAGCATGAAGAATAAAATTAATTTACTTTTAAATAACTGGTTTGGAGCTAGAGTAGTGAAATACTCATGAAATTTCTAATGAGCATTTATATATGAAGAGAGTATCAAACACTGGAACAAGTGCTATCAATATACGTAATATGGTATTAGCTACGGTAACAGCTGAGGGTTGACAAAGTCCCCAGTTGTGACCATGCAGCCCTGCAATGAGTCAGACACGTTTGACCCCAGAAAATATGTTTGTGAAAAATGAACATGTATTAAAATGAAAAGGAAATATTTGTATTCTTCCAGTTGCTTCTCTGGCAGGTAGCAATCACCAGTCCTTTTAGGCCAAATCATTGCTATTAAATTCAGCGACAGCTGGTAAAAGAGTAAGCTCGAAGCTAGCTAGGGAGAGTAGTCTACAAATGAAACAGTTTGTCTGCATCTTGTTTATTACCAGGAATGGGCATGTGGACTGCCAGGTGCCAGCAATAACACACAGATGCTGAAAGTGAAATCTTGTTTGTCTTTAACCCCTGCAGAATCTGAAGAAATCAGTTGTATTCATGAAACATAGTGACAAGCACATTCCCTTTTTTACCAGGTACAAAAGGATTTAGTACAGTAGATGACAATCTCACAAAACATATATTGTCAAATGAATTAATAAAACCAAAGAAAGAACTAGAGCTGCACACAAGACAGCAAGCCCCTTAAGACCCACACATCATCTCACCGGGATATGAAACACTAAAAAGGTGAAATTTGTATTACCCTTGCAGAAAGCTGTTTGTTTAACACAGCTGCTGCTTCAGACATGGGCTTTGGCTGGCTTCTGCCACATCATTGTGCTTTATCTGAGAATCTATCACACTTAAACTATGATATCCTTTGTGGTGGGACAACTCTGGCTCTCCAGTGAAAATGTTTGCCTTTATATCTCACTTATCTGTTCTGAAACAAGCATCCTCCTCCTACAGGAAAGTGATTTAGGAATTGCTGTTGTTAGATTGCAGGAAAACAGTAGCAAGGTTCCTATTTTCACTGCTCTATTTCTTTCCATTTCCACTCTACTTCACGGTTTGTCCCTTGCTTTCTACCTTCCTGTTTTCCTCAGATTACATCCTAAATGTCAGCTGCCAGAACTCCAACCTACTCAGAGCCCATCTGGTGGGAAGCAATTGCTACAGATACTCAAATTATCATCACATCCAACACATATCAGTACTTTATTTAATATAACTTTTTTTTTTCCCACCTAGAAACTACCACAGAATATAAATCTTTATAGTTACCTTCAGTTGTTTAACTAAAATAGCTACTAACCTGCTCCCCAGAAAATGCTAGCTTAGTTGTCTGTTGTGGTGGAATTTTAGCAAGCCCTCTGGAACCTTGGAAATTAAATGTTTATCACTCTTCAGATGAGAAGAGGTGACAGAGCAGTGAGACTTTAACAAGTGCTATCAGTAACTGCAGAAGCAGACTACAACTCTTGTGTACATAAGCTGGCTGCTCACCAATTTGAGAGCTACGTTGCCTCAACATTAAGCCAGTCTGGAAAGACACTACAATCAAACCATTAATTCCTTGTGTTCTAATCCCGGAAGAGGAAAATTTATTCAGACAGTGAAATTTAGAACTGGTATCTTAGATGTCATGCTTTACTTCAGTTGGTGTTTTGTATCTCATCTGCAAGCAGAGGTATTTCTATAGAGAAGTCTGAACAATTCACAGCAACTTCCCATGGTACTTACGTGAAAGCAGGAGAGGAGAAAGCAGAAGAGGGAAGGGAAAACATTTGTTTTTCCCCTATGTGTTAAAACTCAGTTCAGTGTGTCCCTAGTAGTGGAATATACACTCACTATCCCAAAGGGTATAAAAATCACTGGAGAAATAAAAGATTTAGTAACCACATTTTGATGAGGCAACAGACAGCAAAGTAAGTAGAAATGTTTACAAATTAGAATAAAAGCAGAATTTAAAGTAATTCATATGTTCAGCCTGGAGAAGAGAAGGCTGCGTGGAGACCTCATAGCAGCCTTCCAGTATCTGAAGGGGGCTTATAAGGATGCTGGGGATGGACTCTTCATTAGGGACTGTAGTGACAGGACAAGTGGTAACGGGTTCATCCTTAAACAGGGGAAGTTTAGATTGGATATAAGGAAGAAATTCTTTACTGTAAGTGTGGTGAGACACTAGAATGGGTTGCCCAGGGAAGTTGTGAATGTTCCATTCCTGACGGTGTTCAAGGTCAGGTTGGACAGAGCCTTGGGTGACATGGTTTAGCATGAGGTGTCCCTGCCTATGGCAGGGTGATTGGAACTAGATGATCTTAAGGTCCTTTCCAACTCTAACTATTCTATGATTCTAAATGTCCACAAATTTGAGGCACTGCAGACTGGAAAAAGGTTATTCTCCTGCAAAGCTGATGACTTGTCCTAGACAATATTCCTAGCCACCATTCCTCTTTTAGTACAAGCTGTAGCTGCTGCAATGAAAGAAAAGAGCAGTAGTTACCTGTGGGTCATGTCTTAGCTTAAAAAAAAATTGTAGAAAATGTAATTCAACTAATCTGATTTGTGAGTATCTTCTTCTAGAACATGATCTTTGCTCTCTAGCTACAGAAGAGAAATTCAGCTCAGGTACACTGAAGCAGAGACAAAAGAATATAGCAGTTAAAAAATAAAAAAATCAGAGTTTGGTTTAAGCCAATTTTCTTTAAAGCCTCCTCCTGTTCTAGGTGCAAACTGTGGAAGAGAAGAGGGCTGCTCAAAAATAATCTCCTTAGTATCCTGCAGTTGATAGTCAAATGCTAAGACTCCCCAGGTAAATAGAGAAAAAGGCAAGCCAAAGACTGCAGTAGGGAAACAGAAGGGGAATGCAACCTCACTGTCATTTTGGTATCAATGTTTATTGACTTGGAGAGAGGCTGGGATCCCTTATGACCCCACTCTACATCAGAACAGGGACTGCAGGGTTTAAGTCCCTCAGGCCATTTACCTTCCTTTCTGTCACCGTGGAAGCTATAGCCAAGAGAAAGTGGCTGCTAAACCCGAGTAAAATTTCTGCCACCTAAGGTTTCTTTCATTAATTTCTTTTACCCTTAGGATTCCCAGAATGCCATAGATAGCAGAAAACCAATTAAAATTACAAAATAAACCCCAAACCATTACTGCTTTCAAAACACTATTACTGCCACCTACAGATCTGGGGGGAGTTTTTGTTACTGCTGCAATCATAGCTCCATGAAAACCCTAAAAACTTGGCCATATTGCATCTGAATATTCTCACTTCACTTGAAGAGCAGTTGCCTGTTTATTGCTTCCTCAGAAAGCAACCTGCAACATATAATTAAAACAAAGAAAATGGGAGAGGATTCATAAAAATTTCTTAAAAGAATTATTTTAAAAGAAAACACCACTTTTGCAAATATGTAAGTGCTAAGCTGTAAGTATCACTGATTTTCCTCTACTTTTTCCTTCTATCCATTTGTTTTAATGAGACAGGCAATATTACAGACAGTATCATTTTATGAAGAAAAAAGATTTGCAGCAAATTTATCAAGATGAAATCTTGTATATTCATTGCTGCAGTTTCCAGTTAATGAAGTCTCATCTCAAATATTTATGATTCATTTTACAGCCACTCTGGGTATGCTGAAGGAACATCTCCAGAGAAACACGTATCAGCCAGATTTCATCTGACAAAACCAGTAAATGTCAAAAACTTGGTTTGGTCAGAGAAGCCCTATTTTAACTGAGCAGCAACTTCAGCTATGTGGTAATTTCTCTGGAAAATAACTTTTCTAAAATCTGAGGACACAGGAAAGAACTGAAGTAGGGCCTGCACACCTTACTCAAATTGCCTGGAGAAGAGAAGGCTGTGTGGAGACCTCATAGCAGGCTTCCAGTATCTGAAGGGGGTCTACAGGGATGCCAGAGGGGGACTTTTCATCAGTGACTGTAGTGACAGGACAAGGGGCAATGGCTTCAAACTTATATAGGGGAGATTTAGGTTGGATATAAGGAAAAAATTCTTTACTGTGAGAGTAGTGAAGCACTGGAACAAGCTGCCCAAGGAAGCTGTGAATGCTCCATCCCTGGCAGTGTCCAAGGCCAGGATGAACAGGGCCTTGAGCGACATGATCTAGTGTGAGGCATCCCTGCTCACAGCAGGTTGGTTGGAACTACACGATCTTAAGGCTCTTTCCAACCCAAATCATTCTATGACTCTATGGTCCTTCGCCACTCCAGTGTCGCTATACATACCTACTACACCCTTGCAGATGCCTTCAGTTCCTTTTCCCTCAGTGAAAAAAGTGTTTTTTCACACCTGCCACATGACTGGGGAGCAGGGAATGAAGAAGTTGGCAATAGGCTGCAGTGAACAACTATGCCCTTGAAAAGCTTCCCAGGGAGGGTTTGAAGCCTACATGCCATTCTACCCCAGGTTGCAGTGTAGCACTACAGCTAGCTTTTGAGCCTACAGCAGATGCAACCCATCACTAAATTATGCTAGAGAGCTGTAAATGAATGAGGCAGAAGTCTGTAAGGTTGTGTGAGACGGAAACCGAGTGAGTCTCACTCTCACTGAGTGAGATGCGATAAATCTGTCTTCTCCCATCTGACTGTGGGAACAGATGGCCTAACAACATGATTAAACAAAACAACCATCTGTTGCAGCAGATTACTTTAAAAAAAAAACAACAAAAAAGACAAAAAAGACAAAACCAGAGCTTAAAGAGTTAAACAGGATTCCAACAGCAATAATCAAGAGACAGCATCATTGGCAGGGAATAGATATATAAATGAAGAAATCAAAGATGCAATTGATGACTAAGCTGTGATAAAAATGGCCATGTCAGTGAACATACTCCTTCTTCATAATTAAGAGAGAAGTCATACGACTACTCACATAATTAAAGCATGTTTTGTTAGGTCAGGGTCTTAAAAGAGACATATCAACAAAGTTCTGACTGATTTCAATCCCACAATGAATGCCCACACTGTTACAATTTTCAATATTTCTGAAAGCAGAAATAATATTAACAGTTCATCCCTGTGCTTCTGCCAACAGCTATTCGCATCTCAGTTTCACAGTTTGTGAAATAGAAATCTAATACAGAAACACTCAAAAGCATGTTTACAACCTTCAGAATGTGCCTAGCTCTAGTAAAGATCGGAAGAGCTGTTTTGCTGGTTTGAGACATATTATACCTGTTTATTTAATTCTTTCCTAAAATTCTGTTTCCTCATAATTTTCCCAGAAATTGTACGTGATAATAAATACATCCAAAAAATCAGATCCACACATCAGGAGAGCTCTAAATTACACTGTCAGCTCCCTTACTCTCATCACACACTATTTGTAGACCAGACTTTCCAAATATTTGCAAGAAAAAGGATTTTCATGACAGTTACATTCCTTCCTCTGATTTATGCCCAAGGTAACTAGAACACCTTGAAAGTAAGAGAACAGAAGTCCTTTGAGAAAAAGGTAATAATTATATACATACATATATATACACACACGACAAAAAGGGATGGAAGAACAAGATAAAAGTCGGTCTCAGAGGATGTATGCTATTAGAAGGTCGTTACAAAAATAGCCTGAAAGAACTGTTTACAATTTCACCTGTGCGGAATCTGCAAGAAAAAAATCTTGTCAAAAATAAGAAAAAATTTCTACATGGTAAATTAAGCATTCAATAAAAAATGTATTTCAAGAAGCAATAATAAAGATGGTTTCTACTCCCCATTTCTGTCTATTTTTCTTGTTTAATCTCTCTGCTTCAAATGTTTAGCTCTTGCATACTGAAAACTTGGCAAGGTAGAAAAATTAATGGAAATGGCTCCTAGAAGCCAAGTTTTAAGGTAAAACATAAAATGGTCTCTACTATAATATTATTTCATAAAAATCCCTTAAGCATGGATAAAAATATACGCATGTAAAAACAAAGTTACGTATCTTTGCAAACTATAAATCTCAATATATGCAAAAGATTCACCCTTGATTCACCTTTTATTGTAGTCATTTTCACGATTATCTAGAACATTCCCTACCTAAAAACAGAGTAGTTGCACTGTACTATGGTACTTGTGCAGCAATGATTAAAGGTCACCCCTAGTGTTATCATCATGGAATCACTGACTTTTTATTTTAATGGGGGGTGGTGGTGGTGTGTGTCCTCTTTGTGCAAAACAATAAAAAAAGGTAAAAATTAAGGCATAATATTTAGATTGATTTCTCATAAGGAAGGTTGTCAAAAGAGCTCCTGCAAAGGTCACACACAAAATCAGGGTTTCAGTTAAATAAAAAACCCTTCTATTTATTATTTTCTCAGAGAAATACTATTGAGAAAATAAATAACTGAAAGATCTTTATTTGGATTATATATTAATTAGATCATTTGCCTCACAGTGGATCTGTTGTTCAGGTATTTCATGAGTCTGTTCTTTCCATTTAAACAGGATTTCCTATGATTCAGTAGGACCACTGCAGGAGGACTTGAGTTGTTAATGGAATTATACTCCCAAAGGAAGACTGATAAGAAAATGATAACTTCTCTAAGGCCCTATGGCAATTATCCACAAATCAATTTTTTATAATTTCAGCAAATATTGTTTCCCAAAAATATTTAAAAAGGTAAAAAAGTTTTTACTAAGAAAAAAGCGTTTTTGTAGCATCTTAACTCCACCACACATGAATTCACAGTAGAAAGTTCAAATACACCAGCTATCTAGATAGATATAAGGCTGTTTTTACAAATACACTAGCATTGTACTGCTACCAAATTCCAGTATTTCATTTCAGTTATTACTATTTTTGTTATTACTTTGGCTGCTTCACTTACATTGTTTTAAAGACTGGTTTTTATCAAAAATAGAATCAAGGCCATGTGTGTACAAAAAAAACCCCAATACCTTGAAAACTTAATTCTGAGCATCTAAAAACACAGTAGTTACAGAGATAATTTTCTTCAAAAGCCTTTACAAACGGTTTCTAAATTTACAATTGATAATATTGAAACTCACTATTCATCTCTAGACTGGAAACTCTAAAATTCAAAGAAAGCAAATATGCAGTCCCTGAATCTCCTTGCTTGACTATATAATTTGTGAAATTCTTTAAAAAGATATAAACATTGGAACAGTTTGTTAACACTATAACATGTGACATGCTTGCCCTCTTAAATCTATAGAGGCTGTCAATTGCTGCTGCAATGTGACCTTTGCAGCAGATTAGGCAGCACCATATGTCATGCAGATTTTGTTTTATTCAAACTTAGAGTTTAGGAAAATGGGGCTGCTGACAGGGACGGATGTATTAGTCAAAATCTTCCAGATTCAAAATAAATCTTTTAAAGAAAGAAAGTTACCCTTTAAACATTCTTTTTATAATCCTATGTTGTGAAAAGCAGTGAAGAGAAGCCATTGCATATTTCTCTGTATTTGTAGCTTCAGACAGTAAAGTATTTAAAGGTACATCAAAAGTTACTATTCAAAGATGTGATTCTGAATGACCTGAACCCTAAAAGTATTTCAGGACTCTACATACCAGTAATCTTTTTTCTACAAGTATTTAATATTTTTATCCTGGATGCTATGTAAAGGACCCACAAATATTCAGTGCTAGATAGTACAGGGCAAAAAAGATACCATCTTAGAAGGGGAAATAAAAAGCTAACAACAACAGTGAAGTCTAGAGCAAACAAGGTAAGGAGAAGATATGGATCCAGAATAAACTACAGTTGAGCATAGGTTTTGCAGGTATTTAATGTTTTTGCTGTTCTTTTTATTTTCATGTCATCCAGTTTCAGATAAAAGGTTTATTGTAGCAAAACTTTCAGAAGCTAAAAGAGCTTTCATTTCACTTCAAATAACCATCTACCCATAACCTGCAGAATATGGGAATACTTACTCAAACTGTGACTAAGTAGAGATTATAATGATTTTCCAACACTGACATTCTACTTCTGATATATCCAGGGTACAGCCCTACCTTGCAATTTCTTCAACACAGCTACTTCCATTTTCAGCACTTGCTTTGGCTGCTGAGCTGATTCGACCTTCAGCGCAACGTTTTCCCGAGTAAGCAAGTCCAGTGCATCGTAGATTTCTCCGAATCCTCCACCCCCTATTTTCCTCAGCTACATTGGGGAAAAAAGAAAGAGCAAAAAACAGATTTAAAAGAGGGAAGAAGAAAAGAAAAGAAACAAAACAGCAATACTACTTTGTACTGCCTGCCATACTGCAGATACACAACAACATAATGATACCTTCAGTACATAAAAGAGCTACTGAATTATCTAGAATGGAATGGTTAATCACAGTTTGGAAGAGAATCCTAGGAAAACAAGTTAATACACCTGATCTTCATCTACACTATACTACTTCTATTTAATACAAAAGCATTCCCCGTACGACTCTGACCAAAGTCCGCATGCCAAATAAAGTCTTTCCTCAAATAGCCACATACTACCCAGAGACCTTCAAATACAAATGCACAGTGATGTTTTTAAAATACACCATCTTCTTCTTTTCAGAAATACACACACTGAATAGTAAAGGTACAAAAGTTCTTGGACTTACTGAAAAGAGACAGAATTTTCTATGCTTTGCAGTAACCTACACAACAGCTAAATCATAAGAAATGGGTAAGATTATCTCTGAATACACTTAAATGTTACTCACATTTACTTATGGCTCACCAATACTACTCTTATTAACAGACACATGAAAGGAACTTTCACCACCTGATGTTTCATCTGTGTTAGGAAGAGGTAAAAAGAATGCTTCTAGAGTATTAACCAGTTTGCTGTACATTTAGAGCAAATATTAATATTATTCACTCTGCTTTAAATGTTCCCAGAGAACAGAGACTTGTTGGGTTTCAGTATCAAAAATGTCAAATGTTATTTCATGTAATGCTTTCATATGGTGATCTCCCCTGTAGCTAGCATTCTAAAGCTGATAAAAGAGAAAAGGAGATAAAAACCAACTCAACCTAAAGAACACACAATATTGTATTTTTATTATATTTTACATTGAAAGAACTGACATGGTTTCTGTCATTTGAAAACATACAGTTGCTAAGGTTATACGACTACACTGTATTAAATGTCATCTAAACATTCCAAAGACCTAGAGATCAGCAATACACTGACCTATCTTCAGATTCTGAAAATGAATCTGTCTCCTCGTCCAAACAGCCATCTGACTGAGAAGGAAAAACAATTTTTAAAACAGCCTACACCCCTAAGAAAAGGGAAGAAGGTAACAGACAAAATACTAATTTTGTTTACTTGCTTTTTTCAAGTTGTATCACATGAAATCTTTATTATATATATATGATTACAACAATACTCAGTATTCTGTCATGTATCTTCTGTCCTGAAGATCTTTCACCATCACTATTTCAACTGCTATTTCAGTATTCTTAAGATGAGGAAAATGTGGCCAAAGATACACAGTATTATCTATGTTACTCACTTTTGGCCAATTCATTGCCAATTTTACAAAGGTGCATAGGATAGACAGCACGTCACGTGTTCAGACCTACAGAACTAACCCACCTAAACATCATCTTCTACTAAAACACCTGTTGACTGCAAATTCACGTGTTCATTTCTTTCTAACAAGGACACTAGATGTTAGCAACTGCAACTTCTTCTCCACAGGCTGTATTCTTTCTCTGAAGCAGCATAACACACATGCTACAAACACAGGCTTAAGCCTGTTACTCTTTAACCTATATATTTCAAGAACCTAACAAGTTCAAGAACAGAGAATCAGTAATCCTGAATAAGAGGTTTGTGTCTTTGGACATGACTTGTTTAAGGTACCACTAAGGCAAGAATCTAGGGTTAACTCTAAAATAATGACAAACCATGAGAAACAGAAACCTTACAAGTCTGATGAAATATTCAGTATAACTTGGTTACATTCAGGTGTATTTAATATATAGAGTGTTAGCCCTTGGAGAAAGAAATGGGATCTGTCATCTAAATATTGGGGAAAATAGCGAGTTTTAACATGATTTTATATTTTTTTTAATATGGAAAAGTATGTGGGTTTGTATGTGTATCTCTCAAAGATGCAGATTCAGGACTAATTTGGCCATTTTAAACCTGCATTTTTACATTCCACCTCTTGGTCTGGTAATGTCATTATCCTGTCTGAGCTGTGAGCTGTTAACCAGGCTCAGACAGCTAAACATAGACATCGATCTGACTGAAGTTTTCAGCATAAGCACATAAATTTTCAGCATAGTACAAGCACAACAGAGACAATGAGAATGCACGGTGAAAAAAGGTGAGAGTGGAAACAGAAAGAGGTGACGCAGCCATCCTCACCCCTATACAAGTTTAAAATGGCTTACCATACAACTTCATTTACCAGCTTTGAAAACCAGCCAGACTGAGAAAGTCTGCCTCTGAAAGGGTTTTTTTTCCTGCTTTTTATTTTTAAAAATTTAAAACAAACAAGCAAAACCCACAAACACAAAAATACACAAACAAAAACTAATACATGACCACAACACATGACAGCACTAATAAAATAACCAGATCAATTTCTATCCTCAAAGTACACCAGAATCATCAACATACATCCAATAATGATGTCAGTCATTAATTCCAGGCACAAAGACATGAAGAACCTCTCTTTGACTGTAGATAAAAGTATCTGACGCATCTTTGTCACTGGGTCACACATCACATTCAGGAATAAGGCCATATTTTCCTTGGTCTTCTTTCTGTTGCCAATGTCCCTGTAGAAAGCTTTCTTGTTGCTTTACACATCCCTCACCAGTTTCAAATGCCAGCTGAGCTCTGGGTTTCCTACTTTTCATCCAACACAGAGAGGCAATATTTCCATACTAATCTTGGGCAGCCCATCCCTACTTCTACCTTCTGTTCACTTGCATTTTGCTCTTGAGTTTAGACAGGAGTTGCCTGTGGTACCTTAAACATGCTGGACTCCTGCCGCCTTGGCTCAACACCTTTTACCTTGACAAGGACCACACTGCTCTCATTTACACCTTGTACATTAGTTTCAAGCTTCTCTTTTCTGCATCGTCATCTCACACACCAAAGTCATTCTCTCTTCAACTCCGATACTTTGTATGCTTCAAATCCAGAGCATACAATTTTCAACATGTTTAATCTTGATGCTTTTGCTTACACTACATATTGAATGGCATTCTTAAACCTACCTAAAAAAAATTATCATTACAATCAAGTCTCTTCAAGTCAGGAATGTAATAAATATTTCAAAAGCCAAAAAAGAAGGATGAAAAAAGACATTAAAGAGGATTAAAGCATATGTTAATAGATACAGAGACCAGTAGACAGGGAGTATGTCACTGAGGAAAAAATATTTTCTATGCTTACATTGCAAAATAGAATCATAGCATAGTTAGGTTTGGAAAGGACCTTAAAACCATCCAGTTCCAACCCCCCTGTCATGGGCAGGGACACCTCACACTAAATCATCCTAAAGTGCATATACAGGTTAAAATTAATTGAGCATAGTTTTTTAAAGTGCTTGCATCCACAAATTTCAGGTATGTTTTCACAATTACAAAGACCAAGGTCCTAAGCACCAAAAATTCTGAAAACTGCATTTTACCTGTAAATCTTTACATAACTTCCAGAAATTGTGCTTTTTATTTTATTTTTTTTCTTAGCTGGTTACAACAAAATAATCTCATGCAATCATACTACAGAGCTGCCATTCTTCAATGGGAGGAAAAAGAAAGCAGGGCACTGAGAGAGTTCCACAAAGAACAACTGATAAGTAGGGACAGTACTCATTGTCACTAAAACTTCAAAGTCCACTGCTTTATACCACCTCATCTTTCTACACAAGGAAATTTTAAGTACTCTGCTGCTTCAAGAACACTAGCAAAAAGCTTCAATACTTCATAACCTAACAGAACAGTATTCATTCTGTTAATACATATGCGACAAGCACTAAGGAATGTCTAAAATTTGCGTGCTACTTTCTTCCACTGGCAGACTGTCCTACGAAACCCTGAATTCAAGAAGAAGTATATTCCCTTGGATGCCATCAAGAAATCCTTAATGTTTGCTGCAGGAATTAAGAAAATGAAGAGCTAACCAAACACAATATTTAGCACTCATCATCACCTGTAATACTTGATTTGGAAACCATACAATTTAAAATATATAATCATATGAAAGGAGCAACAGCCTACTCTTAAAGTTTTCCAAAAGACAGCTGATCATCAGTCTTCATGACACAGGAAAGAAAACAAACTTGAAGAAAACAGGACTATTTTTGCACATACCAGACAACCAAGTAGTTCTGTGGATAGCAATATATTAGCACACTGTTATCTCTTTATAATGCTATTTTATTCTATTGGATCTGATTCAAGACTATATTTACAATTGTAATCTCATTGCAATATTGAGATGCAATATAGACAGGTATTTTACAAATATTTACACTCCAAAGATAGCCATTTAGATTCTATTTACACAAACAGAAATGCAAAAGCTTCCTACATAAAGCTAGTACCAGCTTCTTGCATTTTTAAATGAAGGATAGGGCACAAGATACTTGAAATTATTTTCTCTCTATGAATTTGAAAGGAACGATGAATCTGTATTTTCTATGTTCAGTCTTAACAGTTTTTAATAAAATATTGAAATACAGGAGTAATATAAAGCAAAGACAGTGCAAAAAATAGTGATTCAGTACTCGTTCATACCCTGCTAAACACACAGATATATCCAAAATGTTCCCAAAATGTTTTATTATGAACATTTTTGTTTATTTATGGCTTTTTTCCCCTTTCCCCCCCCCCCCTTTTTTTTTTTTTTTTTTTTTTTAAATCTCAGAAAAATCCACAAGCAAAAAATGATGAGGGGAATGGAGAAGGAACTTTGAGAACTCAGCCTGGTTTTCCCAGCAAAAACAGTTTCAAATGCATACTACTTTCCTCTAGATGTAAATCAAAGATATGAACACCAAAAGGGGACAGAGCTATTTATGGTAAAACCAATACTGGCACACAATCAAATGGATATAAATCAGCCAGGAATACATCTGTGCTATAAAATATAACAAACAAAAAGAATTTGTAGTTGGAAGAGCAGTAAGGTCCTGCAAGATCTTACTATAAGTAGTAACAAATCTCACAATCTGACTAGTTTCAAGAGAGTGCCTGACTTGATTTCCAAAACAGACTGACACAATCACTGGCAGATTGGATTCAATGAACTAACAGGATTCCTTCAGTTGTGTTCTTAACAGGCACTAAATCAGGATTTAAATGCTTTCCTCAGTCCTTACTAGAAAAAAAACCCACCTTATAGCTTCTTTTTAAAGCAGGATAAGAGAAACAAGTGATTTTAAAGTCCTTTCACCATAAGTATTAAGTAAAATACATCTCACAAGAATTTTGTAACAGATTTCAAAGCACAGACTACTTATTTTTAAAAACATGTTTTAAAGAAGAAAAAGAATTGAAGGAATGCATACTCACCACCTTCCATCTTTCTTTGACCAAGATTCCCACACTGAGGATGTCAGGCTGCTCTCCTCCTCCACTCATTGCAACCTCCTGACACGATGGAGCTGCTATGCAAAGTCTATGTCAGTAGAAACCATCCAGATCCCAGGAATGGCTTCCATTTAACCAGTAACTGCAGAAACAGAGCAGAACATGGGATCTCAGTGATTAACAGAATAACATGAAATACAGAAACAGCTGTGTTTCTCACCTGAACCTTAACTAGTTCTTGTATCCTATACTGACTTACGTTAGAGGGTAGATTTAGATTATATATTAGGAAGAAATTCTTTCCTGTGAGGGTGGTGAGACACTGGAACAGGTTGTCCAAAGACGTTATGGATGCCCCATCCCTGGAAGTGTTCAAGGCCAGGTTGGAAGGGGCTTTGAGCAACCTGGTGTAGCAGAAGGTGTCCCTGCCTGTGGCAGAGGGGTTGGAACCAGATGATCTTTAAAGTTCTCTTCGAACCCAAATCATTCTATGACTATGTTGGAATTGTAGCCAAGCAACTTCCAGCACCGAAGGAAATTTAAGGATATTTTTTATTTTTTTAACCCATTCTCTCAGACCTCTGAGCCCAATCTCAAAACAGCACCAATAAACATAGACATTTTCAGAGTTCTATTCTGCAGGCAGTTTCAAATTGCTGTAAATCATAATTGCATTTAAATTTCATAACAATTTTTATATCTAATTAATAAAATACTAATGTTATATAATAAATAGCAATATAACAAAATTAAAAATAGATACTTAAATTGGAATTATTACTTTATTTATTGTACTGCATAAAAACTATTCCACAATGTGTTTCACATAACTAGGATTACTTACGATTAAAGATGTCTAACGTACAACTTTGCTGGTTTATGCCTGGGTACAAACAGCAAAAGGGGAAAAAATTTTTGGCTAATTCTATCTGCCTAATTTTTTAATTTTCTGATTTTAGGCAACCATCTCTAAATCGCATTTGATACAGTAATGTAAAAATTTGCCTTTTGGAGAGTAATCCATTCGTAATCGCTCTCATCAGCAACTGCTACAACCAATTAAAAGTTTATTTCAATTGTCTAAAGTTGTCTTAGCGTTTTGCTTATTTGTTACACGGGTATAATTACACAAGTGTGGCACTTCGTACCAACTTTCTTATGCAATAATACATCTCAAAAGTGTATCTACTTTAGGTTTATTTCTATCACTTCCAAAATAGCATAAAAGTGAAAACTTCTTTTCTCACTGAACCAACACGCAAATGGTATGCAAAAATTGGTACAACGACTCTGATTTAAATTAACACTACGTCCTTCCATTTGGATAAATGCCAAATTTACTACTGGGACTAAATTATGCTTTTTAAAAAACAGCCTGCTGTTTAAAAGTCCTGGTTTTTAAGATAGACATTTGTTTGACAAAACTGTGGGGTTTTTCATATTTATTTCATTTATATTTCATATTTCATTTATGCCTTTCTTGCTTCAGTTGCACATCCTGACATTTAAACCAATTCCAAACAAAACAGATCCCCCTGGAGAAAACTAATCTGGACTAGCAGAAGGTCTAAATTTATACCAAATTAGAGTGAATTACACCCCTGTAAAAGAGTATTCATTCAGAATAGGTAGCCTGAATTGATTTAATTCAAACAAATGAAGGAAAACCAAATTAAGTTTGCATATTCCAAGTAACAGCATCCACCCTGCAACTTAATCAAGTTGAACTAATCCAATTTAAATTCTACCGGTGCTGGTAAATTCTCTTCTGCAGATAAGGTAAAAATTCTGAAGAGAACTATAGTGATTTCTGTGAACACTCTTAACATTACTCACCACTGACCATAATTACTAGCCCTTCCAACAGAATTAGCATAACACAGTCGGGGACTAAGTAAGTCAGAGAGAAAATGAAATGGTACTAATGAGAGGAAAAAGGTCTATTCCCAAATTTACATGCTTAAGCACTTATAGTCATTTTTCCACTTGCTCAAATCTTTGCTTCCCCTTCCACTACTCCCCAATTACATCAAAGCAGGTGTTGGTCTTCACTATGCAATTTGTTTGCACCTATATCAGGACTTCCATGTTTAGGGTTTTTTCTGACATCTGCTTAAAAAAAAAAAGTAATGGAGAAAATATTCATCTCACTGGAGCAAAATTTAAAATTGGCAAGTACGATTTTTGCTAAAGCTTTCAAACATGAGCAAAATTCATCACCTGTGGGGAAAGCAGATGCTTTATTAAAGCAAAGATATGACAGCAGTAGGTTTAGAGGTTTTTTGTTAAAGCTGCTATCAGCCTTGATCTGACACCTGCTTTGACTGTCTAATTTTAATACATTTCAAATTACAGTTTACAGTCAGAGCTCTGTCAAACATTCTTTAGAGCTATTCATTCATGGATTCTTGAGAGAATCAAGTAACAAGAGAGCATCGCCCAGAATGTTACGGTACAATACACATACTCATAAACAATTCCATACTTTAAAAATTATCATAGAAGTACCATATTACTGTAACACCTGCATGGCCAAGGAAACAGAATCTTCATTTATACATAATTCCTCAATCCTATTCCATGACACTAATTCCTCATTAAACCTCTCATGATCCTATGTCATTACAAAGCAATAAAATCTATCCTATATCATCACTGTTATTCCAAGCACCAAAACCCCAGGACCCATCCAACTGTTGTCCATGGGATGCAGTTCTCTCCTGAGCCCCTGAAGGCAAGGTGCTTAACACCTCCTGAAGCTTGATAATCTGCAAGCTTCTATTGCTTGCACTGCAAGCAATAAAACTGCAAGCACTATTCTGAATAATGAATGCAAGCTGCATTCATTATATGAGCACTATTGTACTTGAAAAAAGCAACTTCTACAAATATGTTGAGGTTAATTTGAAGAATCCTGTTTTCTTCAAAATAAAGTATCAGGAGTATTCAGTCACCAAATTTCAAGGCCAGAAAGCTTGAAATTAGCCCAAACTTCTATCTGATGAGGCCACATCACTTCACCCCCTTCAGTGAATCAGCACATGCCAATATTTAAGAGCCCAAATGATGAAGAGCCTCCTATCTTCACTGATAACATGTTCCCGTACATCCCTTCCCTCCCAGTAAGCATGACTTGCTTTGTTTCAAGACTTAATTTATCTAATTTTAGATTCTTACCAAAGCACTTTCAGTTTTGGAAACCAAATTCTATTCCCAGTAATTTCACCTCATTTAAGCATATAAACTCACCTTTTTCTAACTTCCTCTAAATTTATAAACCAAGCTTTAAGCCTTCCTTCCTACTCCACCAGTCTTTTATTTGGCCCTCCTTTGAAAACCCTCTCCTTGCTCCACATTCTTCTTCTGGTATGGGCAGCAACATTGAGTTAGACACCAAAACTGAATTACACTCAACCATACCAATACCTAATATGGAGAAAAGATTAGCTTTTTATTTCTTTGTGATAGCAGTCTTATTTCCCTAACTTAAGTCTGAAGTTGTTTTATAATTTTGCTTAATCACAACTCTATCAAATGTTTGTATACCTCCATGCTTACACTCAGGCACTGCTGCTAGAATATGGCTTCTTCAAAGCCTTTATTCACAGTCTGATCTAGACTAGGTTTCATTGCTCTGATCAGTTCTCTAATGACCTTAACACTGTATAACTGAAAATCTGCTAGTTATTAACATACTGCAGTGGATAAATGGCTTTATATTCCTTACCTAATAACAGAAAACACATATTCTGGTAGGTGCAATTTAGGACATGAATGCCTTCTCCAAACGCATGTGGGGAAAAAGGGGACATTATTGGAGAGGACTTTTTAAAGGACTTTTGGACAGACATAAATACGCTTTCATCGGAGGTGGTACTCGGGTCAAAATTGAAACTGAAACATCTCTGAATTTTGAAGGACTTAAATTCTGGTTGTTTGGCCCATTTAAATTCCACAGATGAATAAAATACTCAATAAAGTACAAACAGTTCCATTTGTATTACTGAAATACAGCCATATGTTGCTGTCAGCATAGCAGTTTAAGATCCTACAATGCTGTTAAACAATTTCAGAAAGCTCCAGCATGTTCTTTATCCCACTGATACAGATGAACAGTTAATGACATACAGTAAAGGTGCAAACTTTCCCTTACTCATTTAACAGATGAATCCTTCAGCAATGCAGTTTTATAGGTGGCAGTATGGTTATATTCTGCACAACAAACACTTCTTTATAATTCTCCTAAGAAAGTAACAGCCATTTTAATTGCAATATGTCTCATAAAATTCTATATTCGTTAACTCATCAATTTCCGTATCAGATCAAAGGAAATATGTAAGATAACAGAATTATAACCACTAAAGGCAATTAGCTCTCTGTCAAATCTATTTCCAGGTGACAGGTCATGGAATAACTAGGACAACACAAAGAGTACAGGCTGTCCCATAACATAAGCCTTTGCCTGGGAATTGATCACAGCATAAGAACAGGTAAAAGAAGGTTAGTGCTTATATCCAGAATTTAATATTGTACAAACAGCATCCATTATTTAAATTTTTCTATCCACTTAACTGTTTTTACCTACATATCATCCCCACAAGGGATTTCTTTGATTTACCCCAAGCATACTGGGGGCATACCAACTATACCAACTAAAAGATTATACGCTATTAGATAGCAACAGTACAAAACTTCCAGGAAAAAAACTCCAGTTTGTAAAAGCTGATTCTAGCCTAGCAAGCAAAGACAACTGGTTTATGTAATTTGTGTGCATGTATGTCGTTTATTTAGAGATGGCCCTACTCAAACCCAATCTCCCCATACCAGCCTTTGTAGATGTTGAAATCCAGATTTAAGGCTGAGAAGTAGCACAGAAAATTTTGGCTGAATGGAGGTACTATAAGTTTCAGGACAAAGCAAATAAGGACAAAAGATTACTTCTGTTCTACTGAAAGGAAAAATACATGACCTGTTGCCTCCCCTGTGGAATGATAGTAACTTTTTCCTATTAGGAATTCTCTATGCTTATTAGGAGCTCTATCTGCTTGCCTTCAGTTCATTTAAGAAACTAGTAAATCTACTAGAATCTACAAAAGTTACTTTCTATTTCTGTACTTTCAACCTCTGAGCAGGAGAACTTAAACATACAATGAAAAGTTTAACAAGTCAGCATAAAGAGAAAAATCAGGACAGGAAACATTCAAAGGTCCTAATTCCACCACGTTTATGGTAAAGTCCACTTTCTTAGGCTAAGAAGCATGTTCACATTGTAAATTCTATGGCAAAAAATGTTCTAAGTGTGTCTATTTGAACACCCAAACTGGAAAGCCATCCTATGCTTACAACCTGAATATTTTCTACGTACATTCACTAGAAGCTGGAGTTCTGAAAATCATCATTCAGCATGTCAATGAGAAAACTAAATTTAAGACCTTGACTTAAATTTCCAAATACTGGTAGTGAAGAAAGTCTTTTTAAAAAATGCAAACCCAATACCATTTTAGGTTTTCCTATCTCAAGCTCTTGGGTGCCAAAATACTCATCATCGCTTGGAGATTCCAGGTGTGAAAAGCTCCCAACTGTCTTGTGTGCTACTGCCAAAGAATCTGGATTTCCTTCTGGTAACTTCTGCACTTACAGCTATGTTGTTATTCCAAATGTGGCAATATTTTCTCAGTTTGAAGACAGAGTTAAAAATATAACATTTAGTTTCAAGATAACAGTTTTATTTTAAAAACACATATTTCAGGCTACCACACAGTTTGGAAGAGATTTCAGCACCAAAATATTACAAAACCCCAAATAAGGTACAGCTTATCAAAGGAGTATATTATCTTTTACTATACCAACTGATACAGGTTGTAAAACCCTACAAGTTTTAGACACATAAACCTTTCTTAAGTCCAAACTAGAACAAGCAACTTTAAAATTAAATTGCACTGAAGTAAACTTCATTGTGTTTCTTGATTAGAGCAACTGGGATAAAAGATACTCAATACCTTGCCATGAAGAAAGGGAAGAACTTGGGTACATGCATGACAGAGAGAGTTGTGGCTCCAATGAGAAACACAGAACATAATTTATTACCTACAGAAAAATCAGAAAATTTTGGTCAGGGAGAATTAGAAATGAATCATAAAACAAAACCTCTGTCCAAGCCATGACAGTTTTGCCATGGTGTTTTTCAGCCAAGTGACTATTTCCTAAGTTGATCTGTCACACAATTGCACAAAGACTTATGTCAGAATAAGAGAAAGAAAATTAGCTAGCTGTGGGGGACAGGGAAAGGCTGGACTACTGTGGTGCTTTCTGCTCAAGCCACTTGAACTACAAGCTCAAGTGCAGAGCCTTTAACAATATATGTGGAAACTTAACCCTGTGGAGAGTTTAACTTCATTCCAAACAACACTCTATTATTCTAATTTTTTTCCACACATCAGAGTGAGTTAAAAATAAAAAAAATATTTGTGAAACGTTAATAATTACTCCAATATTAATTTTAAAACACTAAAAGTGTCATTTATTTAAAAAAAAAAAAGGAAAAAAGAAAAAAGCAAAAAGCTGTAATTCTGTGTCTTAGATTTCACTGTAACTATTGTGGTATTTACAACAAACATAAATGGAACTAAAAGCAAAGGCTTTTGCTATTATAAAAATTTGTTTTACCTGTCATAAAAGTCTTCAAAAGAAACACGCAAATGGAAAGTCATTTCTGCAGTTACATAAATTATACAGCGTTACAACAATTCTTTTTCAAGATCCGTGTAAATTTTCATTGTAGAAAAGTTAAGTGGTAGTGAAGTGTGGTTTTGGACACTGATATAAAGACAGCTTGAAGTCAAACAATTAAGATATTTAAAATAGTGACACAGTAATAGAACGTCAAACTATTTACAGTCTACATTTAGCAGCAAAATAAAAATCTTTGTTCCCACTTAAAATGTCGGAATAGTCAGTTATCTTCTTAGGATAAACTCAGAATATTAATAGTTTACCACCAATGCTATCATATTGCAAGGAATAACACAAATTGATCCTTTAAGACATTCCAAACTATTTCCTTTTCCACTACTACTATCTATTTCTATGTTTTCATAAATCAATTTTCTCAGTAAGGAAAAACATAAATGCCCAACCAAGCACATAACACACACTACAGAAGGTAAGAAGGCAAACAACACACTGTTTTGAAGAGTTTTTTCCTAAGCCAACACAGCTTCTGGCAGTAGATATACAGCAATTTATAGAGAAGGAGAGCTACTGCTAAGGACTGTGAAAGAATGATGCAAGGGCATATATACAACTCACTGGTATTAACTTCTGAATTCTTAAGCAATCAAGTAAAGTTCAGCATAAATTCTAAATATAAATGGGAATAATACTTAACTTCTTTTAAAATTAAAAAAACCCCAAACATGGCAGAAGAACTTTGGTAAGATGATCAGATCGATGACATGCGAATAGCAAAATGCTGTTCGCACTGATACTGTTCAAGTGATCAACAAGGCTGCCAGCGGCAGACAAGCAGCCCAGCTGGCAGACTGCAAGACTGCACTCACTGTATTGTGCCCAGGCCGCAGCACCAAGCATGGGGCGATCTGGGCCTCACTAACAAAAGCCAAGAACTCACTTGATATGCCAATTGATAAAGCACAGCACAAATACATGATGAAGAAGGCCTGACAGTTTGCTAAGCAGAACAGAAGAATAATCTTTTTTTAATTTAATCTCCCAGCATCCCTATTTTAAGGGCGTATAACTCTAAACCTGCAGTATTGTGATAAAGAGAGGGCACTGGCCATGCATGCACAGGAGTTCCATCTCCTTAAATACCTGATGACAGTACCTCTCCATTTGCCAATGTCTGAAATGAGGCCAGTAACTGCTACACCAAGCAAGATGACTACAAAAGAGCGTAGCTGACAGGAAGATGGAATCTGAGTGAGTCCATGCAGTGCAGGAGGTCTACCAAACCCTGACATGCTTTGGCCTCCATGATGAGGGGAATGCATAGCTTCCTGCCACACAATGCAGCAAATCCCTGAAAGAGGTAAGGAGGAAAGACCATCACATTATAGTCCACGCCAGAGACAACTCAGTATATTCAAGGACTGTAATTTCCAGCAGTAGATCAACAGCACTAGAGAAGTCAGGCACAAAGAGAAGACAAAAAACCACCAAGTCCTCATGCTGACAGTCATGCCATGACCAACTCAGCACTGATGTCAACATTCCTAGCACCAGTGGGTAGGAGACAGCCATGTTAAGTGGGCCCTTATGAACTGCCAAATGACATGAGATGTGGGAAATGGCTTGGTGCTTGGCTATGCTGAAGGAAGGTGGCACTACGGCAGCTAAATAAACATACAACAAGATACGGCCAGTAGAACAGCACAAGCTATTACTTTATCTTCAGTTTGAGCTGGCTTTGAAGGGGCTCTCTACAGTGCCATGGAGACTGTCTTGTTCCCAGGTTATTCCACAAGGATTACATGGGCTCAGGCAATATCAAATCTAGAAGCGCAATCCACAAAAGCAAAGGAGATGTATAGCTCATCTAGGACTGACCAGTCTGCCCCTAAAACACATCCATGCTGTGAGCTTCCAAGGGACAGGGTTTTGAACCAACAACATGACTTGCTCAGAGCATTGCAGCCATAGTTGAAGGCAGCTTCAAGCAACCGCGACTGAAACTTGAGCTCCTAACCAGAGGTCCTTCAAGGTTTGAAATGGGAGACAGGTATTAAAAAACTGAAATGGCACTTTGGCAAAGGCATCTGAAGTTGGGACAAATCCAAAACCACCAACTTCATTTGCAGCAGAAAAAAATTAGGTTAGACAGTAGAAAAGTAGATAGCATGGACAGCTAATCTCAAGAGCAGACAGGCTGCAGTAGACCAAAGGTCCACCTAGCTCAACCTCCTGTCTCTAACTATTGCCAGCAGCAGATGTCTAGGGAAGAATACAAGGCCACAAAAGGCACATATTCACACTTTCCCAGAATATTTTCTGAGGATATAGCAAGCATGGGACACAAAACACTTTCTGAGCCAAAGATGGCGCTTCAGATTTTTCATTTCCAAGCTCCTCAGGTCTTTTCTGAATCCATGAAAGCTTTCAGAATCCAAAACACTCTACTGCAATAAGCAGTAACTTAATTCCATGCTGTTGGAAGAAGCACACCTTTGTTTCCTATTTGTCTTCTGCTAGTTACATTTGAGGTTCAATACACCTTGTGCTGGGAATACACTGCTCCATACAGCCCCTCATTTACCTCTCCACCTATTCAGTCCTTCACTGAGTTTGATCACCATTCATGTTTGGGAAGATGCAGAGAGGACAGAAATTCTGCTCCCTGTAGCACCCTAAATTCCAGTGATCTGATGAGCTGCGACTGGAATTAAATTTTCATGCATAATCATTGGTCAGACACATAAAAGCAGCTCCAACCCTAAAACTGTTGACTAACTGTTGTGAGAACGATGACAGAAAGCAAACCATTTCAATGCAAGTAAACTCTTTTTCTGACACTGCTGTGAGCTGTTATTCTTGGGGCAAAAAAATGTAAACCCTTGAATGCAAGCAGCAGTCAGGATCTCCAAGTACAATTTGTTCCATTATTTCAACTTCAATTTTCCATGTGCTGTCCCTTCCATTTTATGCAGGGTTTAATCTCTAGTCTCAGTGTCTCTATTTGGAATACTCTTCCTATCAGTGGCCATATTTCCTATTCTCCCCCAGCATCAGGCTTCTCATTCAAATGCAGACTTTCACATGCACGTTAAAAACTAATACTAATCAACAATATTATAAGTTTGAATTCTACCTCTAATAAAGGTGCATCAGCAAACAGCAATGAAATTATGCTGATTTAATAACTTGCAGCTCTAGTACAGGGCTGCTACTTTCAACGATCTTCCATATTTGCTCATCTTTTTTCACTTATGACTGAAGCAGAATAGTCCTTTTTAGATTTAGTATCATTACATAAAGCAAGTTTGTGATCCTGTCAACCAGTAAAATTAGAAACATGCTCCTCAGCTGAAGCATCAGAATCTATTGCAATAGGTATTTTTAAAAATACACAGAATAATAGCCCTTTTAAAGATGACTTCCCATGTACCTTTTACTAAATGATATCTTACATAAAAAAGATGAAAGGAAACATGGCTCGAAGCAGTCACACTGCAGTGTGGGATTTGAAGCATTTTTAACTATAGCAGAGATCAAACCATCCACAGACTGTTAAACACATCTCAGGTTTGGTGACAGTTCATGAATGTTCATTACGTTTTAATGGTTATGACCATACATATTCTTATGTAAACATCAAATAGTTTCTTATAGCACTGCTTTTGCTAAAATCCTGTGTGGTAATAATGTAAAGTTTGAAATTATACCTACTGCTACAGATAAAAAGTTGGACTATTCACAGAATATGCTATTGTAGTAAAAGACTTTCAAACATTAAAATATACAGGGTTATCAAAACCACTTAACATCATGGAATCATATTGGTATCACAGCTAAGTACTGCTACTTGAATTATAGCAGCTCTTTCAAAAAAAATCCATTTTTAAATGACTTTTAAAATTTTTTCCTACTCACGTTGCACTTGCAGCTTACACCACATGACAGCAAGAGCCTGATTCACATTTTGGCAGCAGACATGTAGGGGTTTTTTTAAACTTTTCTAAAACGAGATTCATTTCACAAGACAGACTGAGCGTCTATAGAAGCACATCTATTCTACCAACAGAATCATGGAAAAATATCCTCAGCTCTTGTAAACTTCAGAGAAGCCTGCCACAGGATCTCACCCATTTATTCTCTGAATAAGCCAAAGCCTGCTCTTCTCAAGTCTAATGCTCCTGTTCTGCTTGTTACTTTCCCCAAGGCCCTTTGGTCTTAATCCATGATGACTGCAGCCAATGCTGCCATCAGCCTTCACACGTGTGGCCAGTTCTCCTCTGTTCCCAATCAACAGGTCCAGTAGCACACTTCCCCAAGTAAATTCATCCACCAACAACTTGTTTCTAAACAATGAACTGGACTAAGGAACTTATAATACAAACCCTTTCAGAAAAGTTTCGGTTTACGCTAGCTCAGTCCCTAGCTGGCAACACAAATCTGGGAGAGGGTGAATGGGCAGAACTGTTTTCAAGGTGGTAGTGCTAGTTTCAACTACCTACACATAAAACAAAACATAGCTCATGTTATCCTAGCTAGACATTACTACTGTCAATAATTGACTTTCGTCTTCTACAGCCTAGTTAAAAGCCTTGTTTTATGCAATGCACTCTCAAGAAATTTTTTGTCCTGGAGGCAGAAGTTACGGCAAAGTACTGTTATTCACTTATTTAGAACAATCTCAAAAAAAAACCAAACCCAAATTCCCAAACTTGTGGAATCCAGTAAATAAATAAATAAATAGATAGACAGACAGACAGAGAGACAGATTCCAAAGTACACTAAACCCATGCAGGTTTAGTACTCTCTTAAATCATAATCATATCACAATTGAGTTTTAGGGGTTTTTTTGTTCACTTAGTTGGGTTTTTTTGTTTGGGTTTGCTGTTTTTTTTAAGTGTCTCATCTCTTCCTTACACATCCAATGATTTTTCTCAATAAGTCTAAACACTCCTCAGCCCATAGGTAGTTTTATGCATGACACAACTGAGCTAATAGGACTTCACATCTGTCTTGGTTTAAGCCCAGCCAGTAATTCAGAACCACGCAGCCACTCGCTCACTCTTCTCACTCTTCTTTCTCCCCCTGCTCTCCGACGGATGGGGAGGAGAATAGAAAGAATGTAACTCCCATGGGTTGAGATAAGAAACAGTCCAGTAACTAAGGTAAAACACAAACCACTGCTGCTACCACCAATAATAATAATGATACGGGAAATAACAAGGGGAGAGAATATAAAACTAAAAGGCGAAATGAAAAAAAAACAGTAAACACAAGTGATGCACAATACAACCACTCACCACCCGCTGACCGATAACCAGCCCAACTTGAGCAGCGATCTGGGCCTTTCAGGTAACTCCCCCCAGTTTATATACTGGGCATGACGCCCTGTGATACAGAATACTCCTTTGGCTAGTTTGGGTCAGGTGTCCTGTATCTGCTTCCTCCCAGTTTCCCTTGCCCCTCCTCACTGGCAGAGCATGAGACTGAAAAGTCCTTGATTGGGGTAAACATTACTGAGCAACAACCAAAAACATCTGTGTGTTATCACCACTGTTCTCAGACTAAAGTCAAAAACACAGCACTGCACCAGCTGCTAAGAAGGAGAAAAATAACTGTTTACAGCTGAACCCAGGACAACAGCATGGTGTGATTCAACAGTGGTGATCATGGATGGATGAGCCCTTAGAGCTGTAAGGATCATGGAGGACTTCCACATGTTGGTCAGGTGGAAACAGCACAACAGCACATCCGTCTTCTCCACGAATTCACACATTACTTATAATTTTTCTATTACTTTATCCTACAGGTGCCACAGCAGTCATGCCAAGTGCATCCATGCCAACTCTAAAAACGCAACTCCATTATCTCTGCTGTTATCATGTTACCATGTCACTTTGTTACTCAAATTCAACATGATAAAAAACATACTAGTTATTGATCAGCAATTGATTGCTGATTGATCAGCAATATTGATTGGACAAGGGGTGGGTTTTCTTCCCTATATCTGGCTCCAGAAAAGACTCAGAAATGCCTCTCATCATTACTCAAATAATTCTATAGCTTGGATGCAGAGAATCAACACATTAATACACTTCTCCTAACCTCAAGGTTATCTTTCTCTTAATAAAGCTGGTGCAGGCCTCAGAGTCAGATCTTTAACAATGAAAATTCATGCATGTGAACTCACTGAAAGTCAGGTAGCCAACACTACAGTTTGAATACAAAGAAAACTTTCATTTAAAAATTGGTTGTTACCTCTGGCAGCAGTAAAACACATGTCAGTGATTTTAATATAGCTGACAGGACAAAAATTTTAGACTGCCTACGGTCTGAGTATCAAGAGAAACAAGGGTATAAACAGCCACAACTGTGATTTTCATAACTACTTTAGGTTACTTCAGGGAATTTTCAGTACTGTGTATATGTCTCATGAACAGCCACAAACAATTCCTGTAAAATAACAGGGAAGACAAAGAACTGTCCTTCCACAGATAAGTTAGAATGTAAAACTGACAAAAACGGTAACAAGAATTCATGTAAATCTGTTGCTGCTTGATACAGTATTCAAATCGCTTAACATTCTTTTCACTCTTGTAAATGGTTGGATATTGCTCAACATAAAAAAAGGAATCTATGAATTTTAGCTCAACTCTAATCTTTGCTACCTTTCCCACAGGAAACACATTAGACAGGCAAATCCTGATCACATGCAATATCATGCAGACTTTTTTGTTCAGTTCTTGCCACTGGATTAAGGCTTTTTGTTCCCCTAATTACATTCAGCACGTATACACCTATTTTTGGTCTGGCACTACCTGCATACTGGAAAGGATGATACAAAGATTTCTGTATCATTAGCTAAAGAAGTGATCACACGCTTTTGCTGACACAGAATTTCCTTCCCGAGAGGACTAGGCTTTCTTTTACCACATCATTAAATATTTAAAACCTTACAAGGCCCTACAGCGCAGGGAAAAAAAAACATCTGAAGTATGGGTTTTAATCCATTTGTTGGTTATTATCAGTTGTCAAGTCTGACAAAAGGACAATCTGTCCCTGCAAAGCTCGCTGAGCTGAGGTAGCTGGTAATGAGAACAACAAAAGAGATTCAAGTCTCAAGTAAAACTTCTGCAAATGCATCCAAGTGTTGAATCTAAGTGTTCATCTAAGGCTGAATACTGAAGCATAAAGTGTTTTTAATCTGCTTCGGTCCAGTAGCTTTGCTTCAGTCCAGGAGTTAGTAATGAGTTCAATAACTACTACAATTGCTCAAGAACAATTTTAAAGCTGAGAAATCAAAAAAGGATTATATCTGAGTTTTAACGAAAAAAAATAGCACCCATGGATAGAACAATAGCCCTACTCTCAAAAAAGGAAACCAGTTTAATCAACTAACTATATTACTTTTCTGCACATGTGAAATTAAATTGCCATGCATATGGCATAAGACATATAAGAAATGAAGCAAACTTACCACAATATACCATGGATTTTAAAAGAAAACAATTCATAGATACAGTGCACAGAACAGCAGTCATATCAAGAAATTCAGGCTCTTGCCTGAGAGCCATGGAGTCCTCACAGCAGAAAGGCATCCAAGCCTCTCACCGGGAAAGGCCTGAGGAAACGGAATTAGATGGGAATAGGGGAGAAGGAGGAAAATGACAGATGTTCAAAACACTTTCTAGCACAGTGGCACTCCTTTGTCTTGCTTCTCTCATAGAATCATAGAATAGTTAGGGTGGGAAAGACCCTTAAGATCATCTAGTTCCAATCCCCCTGCCATGGGCAGGGACACCTCCCACAGTTCTTGTTACTATTTCCTCGTAATCACTAATGAGGCTACCAAAGCTTAGGAGCTTCTGCTGTGAATCAAGACTCTGAGGTATATCTGCACCAAAGCTAAAGTAATGCAGGGAATCAGAAAGGTAGTATTTTTTATAATACTGCTACACTAACATTTTTTGTAAAAAGTAATAATACATAACATACTTTTGTCTACAACATATATATCCACAGATCACACATATGTGATTTTACATTATACATACATATATATGTTTACATTATTTACATATATATGTGTACATGACATATACACTATTTTATATTTTATGGAATACAGAACCACATAATTGTATCTATAAGGATTCATGTTTTTAAGCATAACTACTAACATAAAATGGCAGCAAGTTTGGCAATGTAGCTACATAGAGATGCAAATGAATATGCCCTAATACTAAATGGGGTAAGGCATTTGTAAATCACTAAAATAAGGAGGGTTATGTTTAATAACAACTTTAAATGTGCTATCACAAATCACCTTTAAAGTACACAAGAAGAAAAAAAGTGGTGTGTGGAAGAAGACTGAACACAGAAACTAGTGGGACATGGAGGAAAAAAAATGAAACTAATGTCTGTAATAAAGTGGAAGTTGTTTATATGTGTTAGTGTTATTTTCCAGGTTCATCTTTGAAGGCTGTTTTATAGGGTTCTCTGGAGGCCACAGCTGAGATGACAGAACAGGTGTTTTGTGAAAATTGTTCAGCTACAAGCAGATTAATGTTTTTGTCCTTTGTACAGTGTCTGAAAGTCAACTATGCTGCACAGTGATTGCTTAAGTTTCACTTTCTAGTGAACCTTCATAGAATTGCATTTGAAAAGTTTGTATCTCTTGCTTGGAGATAGTATAGATACATTTGGTGTCATCTGAATGACAAGGAATCTGATTCTGATGATGAGTTTAGCATGACTGGGGCTGTTAAAAAGCCAAGAGCTGTGGCTCTGGGAAAACTTCTTTCACAGTAGTTTTCTTCCAGCACAGGTAGCAATTGCATAATGACTTCCGTTGCAAGTCCCAGCATATAATGTTATGTGAAAACAAGATGCTACAGTCAGTGGTAACCTAAAGAAGGTTACTACTGTTTTCGTTACTATTAGTAAGGAAGGAAGCCATTAACACCTCCCCAGTGCCCGGATGGCACGCTCCAGGTTAGAGCGCAGCGGCTGCCGAGCGCGGACGGGGCAGTCCCTGGCCGGGTCAGCACCATGGCCAGCGCCCGGCTCTGCTCGGCCGCGCTCCCCAGTGAAGACCCAGGACGGGGGGACGCCAGGCGGTCACCCCGAGGATGGCAACGGTGGGTCAGTGAAACGTCTCACGGTGATGATGCATCTTGTATACCCACGATAAATATTAGTCTGACGCCAAATCCATTAGTGCTTCTTTTACTGTCTCTATAGTTTCCTATTTTAATAGCCTAGTGGAGATTTCTCTGTCTCTGGTTTTCTCTGGTCTGGACTCCTAGAAATCTGGAAGAGGTGTGATGGGGTTCTGTAATGACAGTGTAGCTCTCTAAGCTTGATGATCTGCATAAATGGACAGGAGACTTGTGGGAATAAGCTTGCATTTCTTGGGTGAGGGCCAGAGAGTCTGCTTGGGAGTGGGTGT
>JANHGB010060099.1:0-19349 GCA_026283785.1 Coracopsis vasa
AAGGGTGGTGAGGCAATGGAATGGGTTGCTCAGGGAAGTTGTGAATGCTCCATCCTGCCAGGTTGGACAAAGCCTTGGGTGACATGGTTTAGTGGGAGGTGTCTCTGCCTATGGCAGGGAGGTTGGAACTAGATGATCTTAAGGTCCTTTCCAACCTTAACTATTCTATGAGTCTATGATTCTATTACAGGAGTGTTCTGTGCCTATTAGTGCTCCACCTAATGGTGGGGAATATTTTTACTCTATCACTGTGTTTTATCTGTTTCCGGTTTGCTGAGCCTGCAAAAAGAAGTTGCAATAAAGACTATATCAGGTCCAAACTCAGAATAGGGAAAAGAAAAAACAAACAACAAAACCCCAGCACTGCAAAAGAGCCATCCCAAGCGGAACCACTCCCACCCATAGATAGCCTGCAGCCCCATCCCAAAAGTGCAGTCTACTGAAAGGAGTTTTGAACTACCAGACACTTTGCTGGTAAAGCCACATGAAGTGGATCACCATGCAGAGACCTGCCAACTCAGATCATGCATGGAGCAGAGTAGCTGTGGTCAGGGTGCTGTGCCCACCACAGCAGTCTCTGCACACCAGTGGGAGCTGGCTCCCCTGTGGAAATCGCTAATTTTTCTCCATTCAGACTCCCATTTCTGCTATTCCTAGGATGAAGGAAACAAAACCAGTTGGTGGTCTCTGTTCCCACAGTGTGATTCAGTGTTCCCACAGTGTGATTCAGTGTTCCCACAGCGTGATTCAGTGTGGAACTGAACCAACTGACTTGCAAGCCCCATACGTAAATATTCTTTAAAAAAAAAAAAAAAAAAAAAAAGAAAAAACCCACAAAAAAACCCACGAAACAAAGAAAGACAGAAAGAAAGAAAAAAACAATACACCAAACAAAACAAAGTCTCCCATTTCAGCCAGTTAAATTTTTCATTAAGAGTTTTGTTGAGCACTGGGATGTGTTCAAAATAATTGGTGAGTGCATGGCCAGTGTCCTGGGAAGAGTGCCAGGATGGGAGAGCAGTAGAGGCTGCAGGCTCCGATATCCCATGCTACATTCCCCCACAAACTGATGTGCTATTGACAACACTACAGCACAAAGAACATTTCCCCGTGTTTCATAAGGTATTGGCAATAGCATTCAGTTTTCCATGGACACATGGAATCCACATCCCAAGACCATGACTGAAAGTTAAAGGGAATCCATATAAAAGCATTATGTTGGTGAGTATAAACATATAATCAATCAATTGTCTAAGGTAGATCCTGCATATCTTATTCAGTTAGCCACTACATCATATTAGTTTAACATTTTGGCATATAGTTTTTTAATATCCTCTAAATAAAACACTACATATGCACCAATGCTACAGATAAAGTTCAGTGCATTCAGTAACACTACTGTCTACTTAGGTTCTAAAACACTAGGACATTTTATTTCTGTATTTGCTACCTTTTTTCTGTCTCTATATATTCTTGGGCAATTACAATCACTTCTATTCCCTTCTTACAGTTACTATCCTTACACTGAGACACTGAGATAATGAAACCACCTCCAAAATGTAACAATCATAAGAAAAAAAAAAAAAAAAAGTGATTTACTACTAATTCAATGTGAAAACAAGAATGTATATTCAAAGTCTTTTTGACAGGAACATCTCAGTTCCATCAGAATTGGTAGTTTTGAGGCTCAGCATACACAAGATGCAAAGTTCTGCGTCCATGTTTTCAAGATATATAGCACAGTCCTTGGCACCTTATGTTTGCATGGAAAAGGCTGCAGTGCCCCATGGTTCTGGTGGAACAGAACTGGTTGAAACAACATTAAGAAACTTATGAAGGGGTTGGAAAACAAGAAGGATAAAATAATCAACCTCTGGCACAGTTAAACAAACTTTCAGCAAACTCTCTTAAAATCAACATGACTGCAAAGTATCTGTTCTGGGCTGCTAAGAAGCAATCAAAAGTGGCAGGATGGTTGTAAGTAGATGATCCTTAAGGCTCCTTCCAACCCAAACAATTCTACAATTCTATGATATCACAAACCATGGAGATAGTGTTTATAGAGAATCCACTGCTCACCCTCCAAGAGTATAATCATTTCTGGAGGGACCAGGGCATGCAAATGTATGAGCGCTGATTCCAAAACCATAGCCAGATGTTGTAGACTTATTAAAATCACATGGAGAGGCACTGTTTGCAAAACAATTTCATTCCAAAATCTCTTGACTGATGCTTGAATGCAAGCCCAATTTGCAACTGGCAGCATGTTGGGAAGCTCTTGAGCAAACCAGCACATTGCTAGCCCTCACTAATGCAGCATACTCTCCAGTGAATCACAAATCCTGAATACGTTACAGAACATGAGGATGGCTGTTCCTAATGTGCAGTGTACCAAATCCCTGTATCTGAAAGCAGCCTCAGCCTTCCAACTGCTATTCCACAGCTTTCCCTGGTTTACTTTGCCTTTTCGCAGCCAGTATTTTCAAGCAGCATTAAAGCTTTCCCTGGCCTCTGTGGAGAGCAGCTAAGAAAGTTCAGGGAGTGGAACCTGCTATACTTTATCTTGTTCTTTATTTGAAGGTAAGCTTTTTCGATTTTATACACTAGATGGACAGTTAAAACTTCTTTCTGCAAGAGTTTATAATTTACACAGCAGTGTCTACGTTCATGTCCCATAGGTTAAAGGAATTATTGTGTGTCTTTTCCAGTTTGGTGGGGTATTTTAAAACTACTTTTGTTTTCTTCTCCACAAGCTTCAAGCAACAATAATACACAAAGTAAGACCTTTTCTTTTGAAAAGCTATTGCCTTGAATAAAGTCACTAGACTTCATTGTTTTGTAACAAACTATAGGATCTACTCCCAGGCAGGATTTTCTTTTTTAAAATCAATGTCCTTTCCATTTTACTAAATGACAGCTTAAGTGATAGGAGTATGGCGAAGCCACTAAGAGTATAGCTCTTCCACACATAAAGCATTCAAACTATGATCTTAAAAATGAAGGACATTAGCTGCATTGGAATAGTAAGTTTTCTCTGATTCAAGTACAGTTCCCACTAAAACAGATTTCCTGAACTGAAAATTGCATAGTTGAGCACTGCTCTACTTGAAAAGCTTTGAAAGCAATTTTGCAAAAGGAATCCCTCCATAAACCACATTCCTGCTCAAATAACCCTCATATAGTCACAAAAAACTGTAACACGATTAATTTTTACAAAGATATTTTACTACAGAGACCCTACAATATTAAGTGTAGTATGATTCTTAATATCTTTCCATTCAGTAGGTTCAATTCCTTTTCAAAGATGTGATCTCTGTGACACAGATACTATATCACAGGAAACAAATACACTAAAAAGATACAGGAAGGGAAAAGCCAGAAATTGAAAATACTATAATTAATCTCACAGTTTACACCCTAACTTTTTTTGTTCCCACATTACATTGGGAAAAGCTGTTTTTACTGAACTGCAGCACAGCTGCCTCAATGGGCCTTTACCTTGCCAGCCCATGCAGCAGCTTGGCTGCCCAAGCTACTCTTGGGAAACTGAATTTCAAATCTCTCTTTGGTCCATTCCCATCCCCTTACCCTGGCAGGGCAGGATAAAAGGGAAGGCAGGGTCAAGAGAGGCCTTAGTTTAGCTTAAAAGATGCTAAGTCTGTCATAGCCTAAAAAAATAGCAGCAAATGAACTGAAATGATGAAGCAGGTGAAAGGCCATTTATGAGTAATAAAATCTTGCATTTTTCATCTTTCCATAACTTTAATTAAAACACAAAAATATATGAAATATAGACCTTTACTTTGCGGGATTAAGACAAAAGTGTATTATAAATGTATAATGTATAAATGTATAAGTGTATTATAAATGTATTCTCATTCACAATTCAGTGCCCTAATAGCACACCTCTGCAATAATTTGTCTTTCAAAAAATGTCCCAGACCACATCAGAAAGATCTAAGTGCACATCTCATGTTTCTCCTACTCCACAACAGTGTCCTGCTCAGCATCTTTCAACAAGATGCAGCAGGCAACCTTACTCTGCTTGATAGCACTGCTTCATCTTACATATAGAATATTCATTGGGTCAGTGTCAAAAAAGCATTTTGAGTCAAAATAACATTCAAGAATCAGTCAATGAGGACGTTCAGCTAATGACAACTGCCTCACTTGCAGTCCTGCTCCAATGAATGCCAAATACTTAATCTACAGCTGCCACAGTATTTCCAACATAACCCAATCCTTCACACACACTCTGCATAGTGGAGCATGATTTCTTGGAAAGCATAAGTCACTGGTGGAAACTGCCAGTTTGAGTGGCAGCTGAGCTGCTTGTTGAAGATCTAAAGCCTGGACTTAGATTTCTTAAGTGACAGGCATTTGTTTTAACTCTGTGGATGTAGCCTTTAATTGCTCCTGTGCCTGGCAGCCTAAGCGGACAAGATAACGGCCGTGTAAATGTCCTGCTCAACTACAGCATATTCCCACCAAACTCACGCTGTACATGAGGAGTCTGTGCTGTGGATGACATTGTGAAGCACAGCCTGCCAAGCATGAAATAGGGAATTTCACTGCCAGTTCGAACAGTTAACCTATACGCAGCATAAAAAGTGAATCCTGAATACTTGGGCCTTTCCTCGGGAGGTGTGGCAGTGTGCTCCCCTCCACCCTCCCCAGCCTGACTTTCAACTCCCAGCTCTACTCAGGTGATAAAACCAGTGGTGGTGGTAATGGATGCATCTGGGTTATGATAGGCCACATCTGGCTCAAAGTGGATTCAGGGGAGAGAGGTAACAACACAATAGTCAATAGCTAATCTCAGACACGTGACCACCACCCCACAACAGTCCTGGTCAAGATCCAACTCAAGCCAAGCTTGGGAAAAAAACTTAACTTCTGTAGTTAGTATGCAAACATGACTATGAGTCAATTATGTTACTCCATAAACAGTGGACAAGCCCAGGGCCCACTGAGATCTCCTACACAGCAGTGGGCTGAATGTCAGGACGCCGCTCAAGGTTACTTCTTGAGGTTGAGAGATTCCTTGATGCAACAGATTCTTGGTAAGTGATTAATAGCTTGCTAAACTTTGAAATCTTAGCTAAGTGATATAAAGGATTAATTGTGCCCATACAATCCTTTGGAAATAAACCACTGAGACTAAGTCTGGATCTAGCCACACCAAGACTCCTCTCTGAGATGGAGTTTAGAAAGCAAGAGGGTCCCTTCTGAACCTCATGACTCAATAGGAGGGTCTCCCTGATAGCTTTGTCTAACCCTGTACTCTAGGCAGTAAATACTCAAGTATACCTTGCCACTGAATCTAGTTAAACCGCTACCACATTTACTATCAAACTTTGTTTAACCTTTATCTTATATCAATAAACACTGCTACTTCTCTCTTATGAGTGAAGTGTGTCACTCCACCTGCTACAGGAGGTAGGACAGTCTCTACTAGAAGTAGAAGAACAGCTCAAGTTTAATTCTGGTATGAGAAAAAAGCAAACAGCAGTTCTCTGAATGCTCTGCCTACTGCTCCCCTTTTATAGCTAGAAAGATAAGGAACCTCTTAACACAGCATGAAAGATGTACTAAAAATCTGAAGGTAAAGTTACAGGATGCAAACCTGTAAAAACACATAGAACGTATGACCTGCTATGGCCTAGTGCTGGAAGCAAAACATCGCTTTTCCTATTTCCATCTACTATTATTTCTGGAGCCAGGACACCAGTTTGTGAGGTAAAGCAATTTCTGCAATAACACCCTTTTTAATTACATTAGGCTTTGAATTTTTTCAATATAAAAAGAATGAGTGCCTTGATCATTCAGGAGAATTTCTTTTGTGAACCCGAGGTTTCTTCACTGTACTTTGAACACTGACACCTGGGAGATCTGGATAAAAAGTGAAGGAAAACCACAGTCTCTCAAGGGAATTTAGACTGCAAATTATGGATGTGCTAACAAGATGTGTTACGTACAACAGGTAGAAAGAAAAAGAAAAAAAGAATAGAGGCAATTTCTGTAGGATACATACATACAAACAAAATTAAATAACGCTGTGGGAGTAATCCTCTGTAAAAAGAAAACATGCTTTGGGGCATTTCATCCTCTCCACTTAGTTAAACAAATTAATTGACTAATAGAAAATCATAATTATGCCCTTTTTTAATTTAACTAATGTTTCATTTCTTTAATTGCTTAAAGAGTCTAATTATTCCAAAAGTACCTATACAATCAAATCTGCTATAGCTACAAAAATTCAGCCTAGTAGTCTACAAAGGTCTGCAGACATACGAGCTAAAATTTGAATGATAAAAATATGGAAAAAAGGGAGCAAATGCTGCTTCTAATTCCACTGAAACATGCTATATGTGTAGAGTTACTTAAGGTACTGAAAACCTGAAAAAAATCCAAAAGAATGGACCTGTCCTTTCCTACTCTTGGTTTCTTAGCTTTGATTTTTCATTTTAGTTTATCAAACCGGCTCATAATTAGTTTTGGCTTTGTATTAAGAATATCTACTCCCATAATAGCACATGGGCTCAGGATACTGACCACATACACTCATGTTTAGGTTTTGTGGCATAAGGCAGACACCTATTTCCACCCATAAGCAGCAGCACAAATCCTGCAAATACTTGGTCTTCTGACAAATATAATGCTGGGATAGAAATAATCAGAACAAGTTCTGTTTTGATAACTGAGCTTAAAAAAAAAAAAAAAGGACTTGGAATAATGAACAATTACACCAGAGAGAAGCTGATGTACAAATTCAAGGGCTGAAGGCCCTCCAAAACTCAAAAAAATCTGAGATGTTTCATCTTGCTGTACCCAAAGTGTTCCACTTTTTCTACTTTCAAGTAACATCAAGCATTTTAGCATTTTTCTGCATTAAACAATCAAAAAAATGACAAAAATTAAAAAGCTGAGAATGGGAGGGAGGCAGTTAATCAACACAAATGATTTAGGTTTTCTGCTAAAAAAAAAATATTTACAGTGCTACTCTTATGATAATTTGTTATTTTAATTTCTGTATGGAATCACAAGACATTAAACCAGAAGTGATGGTAAAGTCGATGACACATTTCAAATCTACAGAGGAGTTTTAATTTCTGAACTGATGTTTCAGTCACTGGCTGTTACATAAAATCCAAGTTCCTAATTCTAAGAGTAGTAAGAAGTCTCTCTTTTAAAAAAGAGGGACTTCTCTATGATTTCAATTTTTTCTGTATGATTTCAATTTTTTCCTCCTTGGAACAGTGTAACAATGAGTGAGACTATTTATTCGGAAGTTTAAAAAGAATGAATACATTTTACATGTTAGATAAATCAGAGAAAAAGATTAGAGCTCTTCTCCACAATATTTTTTTTTCCCCAATTTCCAAGGGATTGAAAAGATGGAGTTTTCTAATATATAAAAGTTGTGAGAAACCATCTGACTTTGTCAACAACTACATTTTTTTTTTAATCCTGGGAAATCTAGAAGACAAATAACTTCTAATAATATAAGAAAGTTAGCATACCACAGCCCACTAAACCGTAGGCGTACAGTCTTTCATAGTTTTTTGTAAATAGTTGCACCTTATGTATTGTTGCAAGTATAGTGCATAGAATTAAGTGCACACTTACCTTTTTGTGGTCTGTTTTTTGTGTCTTAATCTACTGATTGACATCAAAATCCAAATTTTCTGATGACAACCACTCTCCTTCCCAGCCCTCCCTTTTCACATACAGATTTGGGTACTTTATATAAAGATGCTTTACAAGTCTTGCTTCTTTCAAACATGTTGCGCTTTTCTGTTCTTCTCTGTATAGTCAGGGCTGATGCATGAGAATCATTAGGAATCTTCCTCCAATTCATTGCCCCCAAAAAAGTTTGTGTTTTTTTCCCCCTTTTTATACCAAAATATTTAAAATAAACTCTGCTAATTATGATTGAGCACCTGCTATTATTTTTCTAATTATTTTCCACAAGTCTTCAACAATTTCACAGAATGGTCTGGGTTGGAAAGGACCTTCAAAGATCATCTAGTTTCAATCCCCTTGCCACGGGCAGGGACACCTTCCACATTGTTGAACCTGGCCTTGAACACTTCCAGGAGCGTGTGGGCAGCCACAGTTTCTCTGGGCAACCTGTGCCAGTGCCTCATCACCCGCACAGTGGAAAATTTGTAGCCTCATATCACTGTTATTGATCAGTCATAATACCAGCTTAAAATATCTGTCTATAAAAGCAATTTCCTTTAAATACCAGAACTGCTAGCTAACTAGAAGTTACCCATAGCATTTCCCACAAAAAAAATATTTTTGTTCCTCAACTAAATACTGCAAATCCAGCTTGTGCTTTTTCTCTCTAATAAATAGTAATTCTCTTGGTAGAAGAAAGGCATCTTTGGTACGAAAGGGACTTAAAAGGCTTGGAAACATCAGTTTTCTGAATTCACTGCCCTAACTTAATGTTGAAGACTTTTTCTTTCAACTGCCTCCCACAGACAGGTTCCTTTTTTCTCTTTGCTAGTCTCCGGAGTATCCTCTCATTTCAGCATCCTCTTCATTTTATATTTTTATTTTTTGGAGGAAAAAAAAAAAAAAAATCCTATGCAGCAGCAGAATTTCAACAGCTACTAAGCACTTCAAAGAAAAGCAATAGAAAGCAACAAGCCAAAATTGGAAGAATTTTAGTATTTAGCTCCCCAGCTACTCAGGACCAACTACTGTCACCGCTGCTTGGAAGAGCAAGAATTTGCCAGGACAGAGAGCTGTAATAGGGAGCCCAAAGCTGCCCATTGCCTTTGAGATGATCAACAGCCGCAGGGAGCTCACCAACATGAAATCTTGGCAGAAGCTAAGGAGTCCAGTACAAGCTACACAACTGCTCATCTCACTCCCTTGTCTGAGCTCAATATCCCTCTCCCAGTGCTGTATTACTCTTGTCTATGGGAGTGCTGAGAAATTCCACTGTTCAAAGGCAGTGATCAGCAGGAAGGTCAGTTTCTTGTCTAACACACCCTTATTCTTACAATGAAACTTACAGTGTTCACTTTCTCTGACTTTTCATGTGACTTTATACATTATTTAATAGGAATTTCAGAATGAGAAACAGTAACTCCCCAAGGCTCTTACAAAAAAGTAATGGAGATTAAGGAAACAGAAGACTAAAGCTGGAGGTGCTAAAAGTGCCTTTTATGAAAACCAGCAGGTTTTATGTCTGTCTGCAAGTTTTTTAGAGAAACAATTTTTTTTATGTATTCTCCATTCCACTACATAGCTTTTGTGTGCAATTTGCTACATAATTAAGAGATCCAAAAGCATCATGTCACTGGTTTCAATAGAACTTTGTTCAAATTCCAATTTATTTCTTGGACAAAATACTCATTATACCTCCTAAAAATATTCTGCCTTCTATGCTACAAGATATTGTAAACAATGAGCAACTATAATTAGCAGCTGAACGTCTAGACATGAGTTAAAATTAATGTTTGGTAAACATGGCATTGTACCTGTAGATGATGTATCACTTCACGTCTTAGAGTAACTACTATTACAAAAATTCTGTACTGATCAATTTTAAATAACCTTGTAAATTTAATTGCTATCTAACATGAACAATGAATTGAACAAATGTCAGATCCTTGTAACTGTGTCTTTTATCATAAATTAGTATTTCACATACAATAATTATCTCATTAATGCTAAATTAAATGCTTATTGGGTGTATTTAAGTAGTTGAAATGATCAAGTATACGTAACAATTTCCTGACATAGTTAAAAAAAAATTCAAAATCACTTTGAAAGGCAAATTATTCTTGTTAAAGGTACTATAGAGAAGATAACTTAGGACACTATGTCTTTGCCTCTATTAAAAGTTTTCTTTAACAGTTTCTGAGTTTAATGAATAAAAAAGGACAGAAGTAACCTCCAGCATCTTCCTAAAGCAAGAAGGCTCTATGCTTCATTTGGGTTTAGTTCTGCTTTGTAAGATAAAGAATGAAGTATGAGTAGCTGCCAATTTATCTAATTTAACATATGCCAGAGTTGCCAAGTATTTTGTGATAAATAGTTTTAACTATCTTTTGCTCCTCTTTTTATTATAGGACAAGTTTATTTGTAATAATTTACAGAGGAAAGCTGAAAAGGGCACTTAGTAGGTTTAGTGGGAAAAACAAGATTAAAAGGGTAAACAAACAACAAAACTCTATTTTACATTATCCAAGACATCTTAAGATCCTAAGATTATTTAAGGTTTTAGAAAAGCCTTTGAAGAAAGCTCAGTGTTATGATCACTGAGAAACGCCATAAATAATTGCAATCTTCTTGCTGTCTTTCTGAAGTATGTTTTTACGGATTCTGTCCACTTGAAAAACACATGTGTAAATACCCTACTGTCTCAATCTGGTACACTGAGGAAAGAAGTCCTTTGCTGTCATATGTAAGAGGAAATTAAGATAGAGTACAACTGTACTAATAAGCCAATTCAATATGCTCTGCACCACCCTGCTCTAACACTCCTAATGCTCAGAGATTCCCGCAGTTAAAGGGACACCATCAAAGCTTTGCTCTCCCCTTTTCGTCCCTACACTCAACTCCATAACATATTTTTCTTGTGAACATTTCAAAATGAGAACTCATCATCAATTTTTTTTCTTTTTGAAAATCACTCTGGCATAAGTCTTGTACCTTTCTGAATCAGGCTGCCTGCAGGCAACCACAACTATTTCAACAGATTAATAATTTTATGCTGCTCTGATCACATGCATCTATATTTGCTACCATGCAAAGAAAAGGCTTAGTAAAGCTTAAGAGTTCATTAGTAATTTATGTGCACCAGTACTAACCATTATCATCAAATCATTATCATTAATCATTATTATTAAATGATCCTCCCCATCCTCCATACCACATTAACCAATCGTGTATCATAACCTATTTTTTTCAACTCTTTTGGTATATTTTGCACAATATATCACACAGGTCACCTCATGTTGTGAGAAACCTTTTGCCTGATACCAGGAGTAAGGAGTTGTCCAAGTTAGTGGGCAGATTAATTTACTATTTACGTATTACAAACTGCAACTCTTTTCTAAACATCTCATTAAAGCAGTGGTTCCTATCTGACAGCTTTAATCCCATATCCCAAAATGATGACTCTTGAAATACATGAGTACAAGACAGAAAGAAAGATCAATAGTTTAATTATCATATCATTTTGCAATGAACATGACAGAAGCCTGGCAGTTCTTACAGCCATCATCTAACAAATTGCTGTTCCAGAATCAACACAGATATGAAACTGAAGGTTTACAATTCTTTTTTAAGCCTACAAACAAGTATAGATGGGATAGGTACCTGCCAAATATGAAGTCACCATACGCTCTACTTCTGCCTACTGTTTCTGACATTCAATATACTTTGCTCTTGTCCTGTGTGTGTTTGGAACATTTTGAATACTGTTTTATCTGCCATTTTATAAAGTAAATATTGCTAACATTTTCATTATTTAAAGTGTGAAATAAAATTACTTACTGGAAAAACATTGGCCAACCATTTCACTGATTGGGTGAGGGGAGACCACAACAAAAACTTGCCTTAAAGAGCGTTATCCCTTATAGCAACAATATAGGAGCAAGGTACATCTGTACTAGGATCCTGTACAAGGGACGAAAACAGCCCCCATTTGTGTAGCCGAGTGAGAATTTTCACTGCTGCTTTTCCCTGCCTTGTTTCATAGACTTCAATGCTCTTGACAGTTACACTGCTGACTCAGGCTATGGACACAGACAATCAAATACTACCTTGTTTTAAATCCTCAAATATTGAATTTCTTCGAACAATTAAGCAATTGTAAGATACTTGCAAAATAAATCAGTCACCAAGAGGTACAGCCATTCCCAAAGCTATTAGTCTGCTGATTCAAGCTCAGAAACTGTTTTAACTTCAGTAGCAGCTCATCTTCTCTAACTCCCCCATACAGCAATATCCCAGGTTTCACACCATGGACTTGTTGGTGTTCCATGAGAACTGTGCTAACGCACCAAAGCATTTGTTTCTCTGCCCACAACACTGACTATGATCTTCATTCATGATACCATTATAAACCTTCTTCAAAATAACCTACCACTACAAGAGATTTTTTTTTATGTATGTATGACTCTGACCTCATGTGTATATATATTTCATCTTTATCTGAATTATCACCTTTAGAAAGAAGTTAAAATCCTTTATTTTTCAGCTAAATCTACCACGTGATATCTGTGACATCTATTGACAGAACTCTACATAAGTTATATATCTATTTTTTTATTTAATGAGATTTTTTTTCATATAGGTAGATAGATCTTTTCCAACAGATACTTATCACATGCCAATAGGCTGATAAACTAATTATACCACTACTCACCACAGAAGCTGATGATATTCTTTATTTTACCTTACTGTTAAAAAAAAATGAAAAAAGGAAAAATGAAAGGAAAAAACCCACTTTTTTCCCCCTCACTATTCAATAGACACAATCCTAGAAATAATGAAATATCACATGTATTTTTTTCTCTTAAAATTTTCTCTTCTAGATAAACCTATATTATGTGCCACTTTGCATTTTAAAATTAAGCAAAGGTTATTTTATTGCACCTATTTACGTTTCTCACTTCTACTCATGTTACAACACGCTTCACTGACTGAAGCTGGAAATCCTTAATAAAGATGGGGCTAAAACATTTTTATTATCTCACAATTCCTGGCACTTCTCAGAGCAGTCTGTGTATTTAAAAAAATCTCTAGGAAGAGCGGTTGTTATTTTATGCCAGAGCTAATTCTGCAATAGACTGGCCACGCCCAATCAACCTTTCTTCAGACCCTTCCTGGCTGATTAAAGAATAGCATTTGTAATGTGGCTGAAATAAAGCCCATTACAGGCTATACTGTCTTTCAAAACAAGGGGTGAAAATTCTGTTAAAACAGCAAAAATTTTTCAGTTGATTCGCATTAGTAAAACAAGCTACAAAACTGAAGGACCGTGGCATTCTGCGTCAATATGGAAAAATAGTGAGATATATTTCTCCTGTGTTACAGGGTTTGAAAAGAAAGTAGAAACATAAAAGATATTCAAGGTAACACAAGACTGAAATGAGGAGCCACACTTCTCATGAGTGAAATGGACCTTAAATAAATATATATTATAACATTCTGCACAAGCTAAAGATGCAAAATGAGATATATGCCTTCAAGAAAGCTGGAGAGGGACTTCTTTTAAGAGCAAGCTGTGATGGAACAAGGGGGAATGGCTTTCAACTGAAAAAGGATAGATTTAGCTTAGATATTAGGAAGCAGCTCTTTATTGTGAGGCACCGGAACAGGTAGCTCAGAGAAGCTGTGGCTGCCCCATCCCTGGAAGTGTTCAAGGCCAGGTTGGATGGGGCTTTGAGCAACCTGATCTAGTGGAAGGTGTCCCTTCTATTGCAGGGGGGTTAGAAACAGATAAGCTTAAGGTCTCTTCCAACCTAAACCATTCTGTGGTTATATAGAGATGTGTGTATCTATCTATACACACATAATATAAAACCCAAGCAAAAATGAACAGAAAAAAATGCCAAACTTAAGGACTACAATTTTTACATGAACAGGCAGCACTGATTAACATGTTGGAGGTAGCATACTATTAATCAAGCTATGCTGAGTATAAGGCAAAGCCTGTGTACCCCCAAGCTTATACCTGAGAATATAATCCAGGGATACAGCCACCCTTCATCTCAAAACAATTTCCATTTGAGTGGGGCTCCAGGCAGCAGCACCAGCAACAACTCCTCCAGAGCCGGTTTGGGTTTTACCATGTTCCCACCATTCAAAGCAATGCCCAGGGGCAAGTAGTTGCCCCAGCATGAAGAGGCAGTCTGGCAATCAGGATAAATCTGTGACAAGGCAAAGCTGAGGATACGTCTGGCATTTGCCAAAAAAAAAAAAAAAAAAAAAAAAAGGAGATGAAAAAACTGAAATCATTTTGTAAGAGTTTATATGGCATAGCAATGATCACTGAATCACCTCAGAAGATAAATTCTTCACAGAAGTAACAGGTGATAACACAGCACAGAATGAACTGACTATTAGCCTTCAGCAAATGGGGTATTTATTGTTTTTAAATTGGACATTAGTGCTCAAGCAACAATGATATTTATACTGCACATCAAACTGTAAGAATAAGAAAGTAGTGAGCTAAAACTGAGGACTTGGATTAGTCATTGTGTATGCCCTGAGGGAGTATGAGAACTAAGCAGATGCACACATAAAGTAAATAAGATAAAATGATACTGGAGGAATAATGCCAACTGAGTCAGCAACATGAAAAAGCTATTGTTCAGAAATGTCCAACGGGTATCAGATTCCCATTTCAAAACACAGTTTGGAAACTGAAGGGATTTAATGATAAGTGGGAATAATCCTGAAACAAGAGTAAGCACCAAGCTAAGAATATCCCCACGAAAAGCACTGACCAACCCTTTCACAGCACCATGGCCAGAAAGTAGCATATGTACACAGCACTCGGAACAAGCTGGCATACACCAGAATGCTATATCATTATTTTATGATTTTGTCTCTAAAAGTTTTCCTCAGAGAGTAAGCCGAAACATCATCAGTATTAAAAATTCCTGTTTCCTCCTGCAGCTTCTAAATTATAGATACTAATGAAGATTAAATGCTCTTCTATTTCAAATAGAAAGGCTTTTTTGACCTTAGTGTATTAGTGTAGAAACAAAATGTGTTGTTTTGATATTTACAAGGTGCTAGATTTAGCTGCACATCACAATCAGCCTCATAACTAGCCTCGCTAAAACAGCCTTGCATATGCCCTCTGGGGTAGGGGTGGGGAGAAAACCAAAACCGAAAAAAACCCCACAGTTACTAAACTGTTACTAAACAGTTTACAAACTGAACTTCAAATCTGTGGTAGGATGGTGAGACACTGGCACAAGAAGCTGTGGCTGCCCCACCCCTCGCAGTGTTCAAGGCCAGGCTGGACGGAGCTTTGAGCAACATGGTCTAGTGGAAGGTGTCCCTGCCTGTGGCAGCGGGGTTAGAACTAGATCATCTTTAAGGTCCCTTCCAACCCAACCCATTCTAGGCTTTTATGATTCAAAAACACTGAATTGAGCACTTGAACTCTGTAGACAAAGGATTCACAAAGTCCAAACTGGAAGGAGACTATATATCTGTAAAATCTTCTCCAAGACCAGCTAAAAAGCTCTCCCCTCTCACTGACGGCCAGAACTGCTGTGAAGGATGAAATCTGCTGTCTAGGTGGCAACGGAGGCTGCCATGTAGATCACTGAGAAATCATTAGTTCGTACAAGCCACGTTCCACCTGTTTTGTCATACATCATTACATATGTCTGGTGAAATTTGAGAGGATTATTATTTTGAGATGTTCTGGCCATGTACAATTGCTGTTACACAGCAATTAGTGAGGCACACTGAACAGCCAAAGCTCAGGCATTGAGCAAAGCAGAGATGCAAAAGAGACTGGTCTGAATTAGGTCTGAGTAGTCAATAATAACAAGCAATGGCAACACAGTAATCACTGCTGTAGCATCAGTGACTGGCTGTGCTGTGGGTGGCTGGAGGAGGCCTTAACAGCTACTAGGAAAACCATCTACACTGCTTCTGAATTTTTATCTTAATAATCTTCTTTTAGTAATACACCAGTGTATGGTCCTGTACAGCCTTCAAGGACTTCTAATTTTTAATTTATTCATTCATTATTTCAATATCATCATAAAATGGTTAGGGTTGGAAACAACATTAAGATCACCTGGTTCCAACCACCCTGCCATGGCCAAGGGAGACCTTCCACTGGACCAGGTTGCTCAAGGTCCTGCTCAGTCTGGCCTTGAACACTGCCAGGTAGGAAGCATTCACAACTTCTTGGGTAACCTGTTCCAGTGCCTCACCACTCTCACAATCCTGCCTGGCTTTGGAGGAATATTAATGATGCAGAAGATACAACCCTGAACCCTGTGAAAGCCATTACCATTCACCAAGAGTAACTGGGCTGATGCCAGATGAGTTTATTATATCACTTTTGTTTGTTTCCCTAAAAACATGATGCTACAGTGAACCAGGGAATGTTAATGTATTTCCATGCCATGCTGCATTTGTTTTTATTGTCAGAACTCCATACTTAGTATAGCCGATACCTTCTAAGAGGGTAAGACATCTTAATGAGCTCAGCACAACCATGCACAGAGGCTACACCAAAGATCACTGCTTCATGGGCAGTTTACTGGAGTGGGTATGGATCACTATCCAAATATTACTGCTAGCTGCAGACTATCTAATGCAGTTTTAACAAGCCAGAAACATCTTGCTGAAGGAAATCTGTCATTATAAATAAGTGACAGTAAACTGGTCACAGGTTGTAATATGTTTACCAAGGCCATCACATGGTGGTAGGAATTAGCTTTGGTACTTGGCATGTTTCTGCGCTGATAACGGTTGGGGGCTTTGCATATAATTTTTATTCTAGAAATTTCAGTTGCTAAAACGTATGTAACTGTCAACTTGATACATATATTTGGTATATGACAAAATCCCTTCAACATCCCAGTATCATTAAATTGTACCACTAATAAGCCTGTGCCTGAGAAGGAATCCTGCCTACCCCTGTGCACCAAAACAGCATTATTCTGGGCAAACCCTCAGATCTCAGTCTTTAAAAGCATATGCAGTCCCTTACTAGAGTAATACCAGCTTAGTACTACTCTGCTGACCTGCTGTTTTACTGATGGTTCATGTACATATGCAGCTTAAATCAAGACAGTAAGATGCATTTCCTGAGAGATGGGATTCGGTCTCAGAATTGCACCAGAGTAGCACAAGATCTGCTTTCAGGCTTAAGCTGAATCTGAGAATGTACCTGTGCATTTACAAGCACAGGGCTCCTTACCTGCTGTACACAAGTAAAAGGAACATTGTTGTAGAAACATGGAAATACACACTTACTAGATGGTTCTTTTGCAGGTTCAGAGAATGAAAAGAAATCTTTAAATTCAAAGATAAATAAAAGTACATCTGACACAGTACTCCCCTACACAGACAGAAAAATGTAAGCAGAGCTCCAGAGCAGAGACAGACATATAGAAGCACCTTAAATCCAACACCTCCTTCAGCTTTGAGTAACTTTTTACACTGATTTTCCAAGCATTAGGAGGTTTTTTTAGTAAGTTGCCAACTGCTTCCAAGGAGAGTCATACACGTGAGGAGTCCAAATCTGGATTTAAAAAAAAAAAAAGAAAGGAAGTCTGAGGTAATTACAGGTGCTGCATCGCTGCTTTTTCTACACAATTGACTCTCCAGTTGGAACTTTATACATTTCTCTTTATACATTCTCCTCCACAATGGAAAAGGAACACTTCCCTTGACTGTGTATGAAGTTTTTCGCTACTTACTGTTACACAAAAAAAAAAAAAAAAATCAGACTGAGAAAAGTAAAATTCTCTTAAAGAATCTCAGTCATTTTTATGCACTGAAAATTGTAACCCTGCTGGCAGCTAAAATGTGGCCACAAATACAGCTGAGTCATGGAAAAACAGAATAAAAACACACCATGATTTACGGTTTTATGATTTACCACAGCAAAGCAACTGAGCTGTCTGGATCACTGCAATTTTCCTTCCTAGGCTTTGATCACTCCCAATTAGACCAAAGTACTTCATTAATTTCAGTTACTGTGAATATCAATTCCCTTTAAAAAAAAATGTACACTGCAGACTGGACCACAAGATAAAGCTGTTTTTAGGAAAGGGAGCTGACAAGCGCTTGATAGTACTTTAAGTGTCTGGCATATATGGTAGGGGCAGGTGAATCATGAGTGCAAGACTGTCTACGTCACTATTTGGCAGCAGTGGTTCACAATCTGGGTGAAGGTGCAACGGCTGCATGGTTTGCAAGACCTGAGAACTGACTAGATCCTGTTGCTTCTCCATCTACAGCTTCCCCTTGCAAGGCCAATGGCTTTTCTTCAGCCATTTCTCCCACACAGCTTTCTGAGGTTTTTCCAATGGGCAGCTGCAGCAGATTATCACACTGGCATTAGCTGTGCTTCCTACGTTACTAAACTGTGGCTGCATTAGAGATGCTGGGTGTGTAACTACTGTGCGCTCTCGTCTTTCTGGGTACTATTTCTGACAGTGGCAAGCCAAAAAAAACAGAGAGACCATGTCTTAAAGGTCAAAGAATATTATTTGCATCATTTCAGCCTATCATCAGCTCAAAAAAGTGCCAACCACCAAAACTCTTTTTCTTTAGGCTTAGCTTAGTCAAAGTTAACCTTGTTCTAGCTTATTAAGAACCATCTATCTATTCCATATTTTTTCAGTACTTCTAGGGAAAAATAGAAGAATGTTAAATAAAATATTCAAATCCAGAGCACATACTTCATAGAAACAGCAAATTAGCCATGTCCTTTCCTCCAACATCCTTTTCTGTGGCAGACTAAGGAACAGTGCTATGAAATGGCTTCTTTTGATAGTCTTGTTTATCTGTACCATTACTGTGAACAGTGTTAATGAACAACGGAAGGCACACTTGGAGCTAAGCCCTATACCCAAGCCCAGCACCAGGACTGTGCTTTCTCCTTCACAAGCAGAAAGGGACGTTATTTCATGGATTTCACAGAATGGTTTCGGTTGGAAGGGATCTTAAAGATCACCTGGTTCTCAGCCCCTGCCATGGGCAGGGACACCTTCCACTAGACCAGGTTGTTCAAAGTCCTGTCTAACCTGGCCTTGAACACTTCCAGGGACGGGACAGACACATCTTCTATAGGAAACCTGTATCAGTGCCTCACCACCTTTACCCTCAGAAGTAAAGAACTTCTTCCTTGTATCTAATCTAAATCTACCTCTTTCAGCTTCAAGCCATTACCCGTTGTCCTGTCACTACATGTCTTTGTGAAAAGTCCCTCTCCAGACTCTGGATGATCCTTGGACTGATCTTCTGCACAAATATGCATTCTACCTTGCTTATATATGAATTCATGCCACCTCTGAGCCATCTCCCATCCTTCCTGCTTTGGTGGCTTAGCCCTGGTCAACCAAGCTGAAGATTGCAGGAGAAATTCCTGTTCATCTTAAAAAGAAAGGAAAAAAAAAAAAAAACACAAACACCAAAAACCCCACAACCAAAAAAAAATCCCAAACAATCATATCAGTGGGAATCAGAGGGACCTTGACACACTTGTGAGGTGGGCTGATGCCAAGCTTATGAAGTTTTAACCATGACAAGTGCAAGGTCCTACACCTGGGTTAGAGCAATCCCAGGCACAGCTACAGGTTGGGCAGAGAAGAGATTCAGAGCAGCCC
>JANHGB010060103.1:0-10778 GCA_026283785.1 Coracopsis vasa
TTCCAGGTTATGCTGAAATTTGTACATTTGTACATTTTACTAGATAGTTTGTAGGTTGAAAATTTTAAGGGTTTTTTTGGCATTCTTATCCTATTAAGAAAACAAAAAAAATAAATATTTCCCCATTCTCTTTTGCCAAGGAGGCATTTCAGGAGGAGGTGGTTCAATTTCTGTTGGTCTGCCTCCACGGTCAGGTACTCTCCCCATCAGAACCTATAGGGAAAAATAGGTCACTTTTAGTTTTAAAAAACAGTAACTTGAAGGGACACAGGGTACTTCTCTATGCACAAAGACATGCTGCCTGCTCTCTACAGGAAATATGGTCCCCTTGGTGTGGAACTTGACAGCAGAATCCCTATTTCCTGTCCTTGTAACTTGCCACAACACAACAGAACCCTGAAAGTGATCCCATTTTGCCCCTGTAAAACTGCAGTAACTGCAGCTGGCTAGCTCATATTACTTTTTTGAAATATTTATGAAGTAAATACATGCATGTGTAGTATTACAATAAACAATATAGATAATTCATGTAATGCATATGAATACATAATGTATGTAATTCATGAAATATATATTCATATAGAAAAGACTCCTTATGATGCAGCTCTTCTACTTAAATTTCAAAGTTCAAGCTCAAACCTAATCAGCTAGCAAAAACCATGAACTGGCAAATTGATACGCAACTCTGAAAGGAGAACCAGCTTGCCTTAGGTTAGAAACTACTCAACTAACTAGAGGCTGGAATAGAGTATGTAACATGCTGAAGTAACACTTCCAAGAAAATTAAAACAAAAGGGATCTTGACTTTGGTGGATATTACCCAGTGTACAAAAAGGGAGACTGGACAAAGTTACACGAAACATTAAGTTAAAGAACAAAAAGGCATCCATGTAGGCCTTTTTGTTGTTTCCGTATTTCCTAAACCTTCTGTGTAATGAAGGTTAACATATGCTGGTCAGTCCCAGGCACTTCAATTAAAGTCCTCTCAAAAAAATTCCAAAACTTTCTCTGAGATTCTACAATAATTAAGAAATTTCAGTATTTCTGGGATCAAAACATATTAAAAGATATCTAAATGAGGCACAAAACTTTAGAAAAATTTGTAAGTAAAGGATTAATAAAAATAGGCTTAGTTACCATTTGAACGGTGAAACTGATGCCATTACTCACAAGCTTCAGCTTTTATCATACACAAGAAAGCAGTACAGTGTTATTATTGTAGCTAAACCAAATAATTTTGCTTTGCAGCAAAATGACACTTCCACAGAAACTTCTATCATTTATTATATACTGATAAACTAAAGATGCTGGTTTATGAACTGAATGACATAATCCTGGCAATGGTAGCCCAGGAGCTGATACCAGAAAGACTGACACATATCCTTAATATGAGGCGTGCCGTTCCACTGAACTCAAAGAGGTCATTTACACACACACACATGCACACACATACACCTCCCCATACTGCTCCTGCTCATCTAGACTACTGTTTCACCCTGTGGCATGACTGAATGTGTAATAACATAGGAAAAGAAGTTGCCACAATAGTGGAATGCTGCAAACCTTCCTTTCTTAAAGCACCAGATATCTTACAGAAAGAAACGAAAATATTAAGCAAAGAGTGTAATTCCAGAATGACTATTGACAGGTCTGTAAACTCCCATGTCCTTTTATCACCTCCCAGAAAGAAAAAGCATACCTTGTTGATCGCACAGACTGTATTTTCTCGTGTTGATCCGCTACTTGTTCTTATAATCTTTGACAAATCTTCTCGAGCAGCAAGAAGGTGAGCTAATGTAATAGTTGACTTTGGAGATAATGCATAGCGCTTGGGCTGATAGATTCGTGCTATATCATCTGTTTTTACCTAAATGATAAAAATCAAACACAACTTATTTGCTAGGCATAAAACACGCAAACACATGTACCGTAAACCATGAATTGGTCTCAGCTTCAATTTGCACACAGGGTGGAATGCCTGAAAATCTAGGTTATCTTACAAAATATACTGCCAGCTGTTACCAATTCCCTTCATACTGATGAAACTATTGTACAAAAAAATGCTGCTGATGGTTAATTGATGCTGAAATTAACACCATTACAAAGGAACTCTCCTATCCACTGTCATCAGATTCTTTAATGTTTTCCAATACATCTAAAGTTTAAAATGTAAGAGTCCAAACTGCCCTCTTAAGAGCTTTACATAGCCATATTTAACAGATCACTTCTAAATGCGATGAGAACAGAGCAGCTTCAAAGTAAGATCAACTTGTAGAAAAAAAATGAATTGTATCAATGCAGCAGAACACTTGTGCAAGTCATGAAAAAGTGAAGACTGAGAAGGGGAAAAAGTAAGACTTTTTCCAAACACCTTGATGTTTCATTTGTTTAACAAAAAAAAAAAAAATAAATGCACTTTCTGGGGACATCTAGAGTGATCTTTAGAGTAAAACTGGATCTTGGAGGACCAGACAACAGGTGCTGTTCCTTTACTTGACTGTTTTGCTAGGCAATTACTACACCATTTATGGATCCATTTCAGTTTGCAAACTTATCTCTCTTAGGGACTGAACAAATTAAAAAAAAAATCCAAACTATAGCACACACGAAAGAATGCCACAGCATCAAAAGCAGATAAAGGTATCAACACCTATTTAATGGTGGGAAAAAAGGCAAGCTAACAAATAAATTAAAAAAGGAGAACAATTTGCCTCTTGGCTTAAAAAAAAAAAATAAATCTGAACTGCATCAACGCCAAAATATTTTCAATCCCAAAACCTTCTTGGAGAAGTTTTAATAAAATATTTTGACAATAAGGAAAAAAGATTAAAAATCATATGTATTTTTGGATTAATGTTTCACCTGGTTATTTCTGTAACTGCATACTATTTCACATCAACAGTCAAGATAAGAAAATGAATCATCTTACTACCCCATCATCATTAAAAATTTAAACTGTTGTTCTATTGCAAAAGTGTATTCATTGTTTTTCACTGTTTGAATGGAGTAAGATCAAATTACTTAAAATTTTCACCTAAGTTAGTCATGAGTTAACATCAACTACATTTCAGAAGTACACTTTAAATTTTAAAATATATAGTTGTATTGGTACAGCTATAAGGAAGTTACACACATGGGGACCTGTCCCAGCTTCTGTGAGCTGAATGTCCTCCTTTTCCTTTCCTGCAGCATAAAAGCACTCACAACCCCTGCAGAAAACAGTGAGCCATTCCAAAGTAGCATAACAGCATCCAGATTCCTGTCTTCTAATGATACTTAGTGAGCTTCATGAAAACAATTCTGTCTGCAAGTGCCAATGACAAATTGTGACACCAGAAAGACTAGTAACAATCCATACTTTCAGTAAGTTTTTGAAGTTTCAAGACATCCATCTTAAGCTTTCTACACCAACCTTTTGAAGGAAAGTTGATCTTGCAGCTCATGAGCAAACACATCGGCCATCAGCTTTCCACATGTATATTCATCAAATTACAAACCTTTTGTACCCTATCTCCCCACTCTCTTGAATAGGAACAATATATATTTATAGCTCAAAAAGATCAAACTGGTTAAATCATGACCATTTTTTAATATAGAGAGTCCTACAAACAAATGAAATGATCACACTTAAAATTATACCAACAGAGAAAATCCAGAGCGGTTCAGAATTTTTAGCCACCTGAAGGATTACAATTGCGTGCTTTTCTCATCAGCTGCTATTTAAATAACCTGCTCAACTGACCATCTGTAGTATGTAGTAGTAGTATGACCATCCAGTAGATCTGAAACCAAGACAGGTAGCAATCACTGTAATCTCACTGACTTTATGGGCAGTGACTCTTTGCACCCAGTTTATGCTAAGGCCCAGTGTTTATATTCCTCTTGCATCTGCAGGAGAAATGCTGAGGATTCTTCCCAATTTACTTGATTGGAGAGGGGTGTATATAGGAAATGAAAAGGGGAGATGTGGACTTATTAAAGTGAGAAGTCCCAACAGAGGATGCTAAAATTTATAATTGTGAAGATATAAACAGACACAAGGATGGACTGTGCCATCTCGTCAAATCCTTCCCCTTCCAGGACTTGGATGTTATAACCACTGATAAGAAACTGGTTGGAAAGAAGACAACAGGAATGGAAGTGTATTTACATAGTATGTACCATTCAGTAGGAAGATCAGGGGAACTGTAGCAGACTCCTACGTACAGGAAGCAAAAAATTCACCAAGCTTACCTTTGCTCTATCAGACCAGCCAAAAGACTGTACTGTCACATCCAACCTCTTCATTAACATGTGTCGGCGACATTCATACTCACTCCGAAGAGCATCATTGATTTTTTCCAATCTTTCCTGCAGTGTTATAATAAAAATTCAAACATTCAAATCTATAAAGTTATAGAAGTCAATTTAAAGTTAACCCCACTCAGCAACTGAGATGTCAATCCCTGGATGATCACTATGAACTACATAAAATTCGAGATGCATTTGTGTAGTGCTACAGTAGTAGGTGTGTACAAAATGTTTTGAAAGCTGATGAATCTACAAAAAGTCTGGTTTATAACATTAATTCTGGAAGTATCTGATTACCATCATTAGTATTTAGCAATTGAATTTTAGTATTAATATTTATCAATAGACCACTGACTGTAAAATGGGCAAAGTTAGATGAGGCCATAAGCATTAATTTTGACATCCCATTAAATACAGAAAAGAAATTGAGAGACTTTTATTTACCACTTGCTCAGAATTCAGAGGTTTTGTTAGTAGTGACTTCCCCACATGGTTATTTTGAACTTTTGAGAGAATGTCCTTTATCTGAAACGAAACACATACTTCTTCTCAGAACACAGATTATACTTCTGCTTATTACAGCACAACTTGCAGTAATCACAATCTGCTACTCATAAGATCAAACATAGCACATTTTTTTTAGCAGACTCATAAAACCAGACATACTTCTTCTGGCTTACCCATGACAAAAAGATTTCCTGAATACTTTTACTGCATGACTCACCTCCATACAAAAATATTTTATGGCACACCACTTTTCCCATTTATAATAGAAAAATATCTACATGGCAAATTTATCAATTGCATACAGGCAGAAGGGCTAGTTAATCATTTTACTTATTATTAAGTGTTGTACCTACAACTAAGAAAATGTAACAACTGGAAGCTAAGAGTTCTGTTGCCAAATGCTAGACTTGGCTACAAAGTTCTGGTGATGGGTGCTAATAAGAAAGGCAGGAGATATGACAGGTATACAGTTATTCTCTCCTTTCTCCTAATTCTGTGATTGCTTCCATTTAACATCATGTTTAAGACCTTTGCATTCACCCCAAATCAGCATTGCTTATATTTCTTCCATTTGTTTTTGCCCTCAGAAATTAGGGATGAGGTGTGCTCTCTCTGCCTTCCAAACTGCACTGCATTCTCCTCTTCCATTACAAGAAACCTCTACATCCTTTTCTTGAAGGAACTTCCTTTGCACAGCTCTTCTCCAGAGTTGTCTGACTTATCTGTCTTCTAAATGCAGCCAACTTGTTCTGCTTTTAGTGAAGCACGTACAGGATGCCTCTCATAATTTATTTCCAAATTACAATGCATCCAAGCACGTAACATACTTGAATTTAGATAAGTGTCTGAAGAATCAAAACCTGGAGCAATATAGTTAGATCAGCATGACAGCAAGAGATGAAGAAATAAGTAATTACTAAAGAAGGAATAAACAGCAGATGAATTAAAAATCCTACTAGGCAAGAGGTGTCTATCCATATACCATTAAGGTCAGCAATATGAACTCAAAAGTTCTAATGAGTTGAAGAGAAGAGTCTATCAAAATGAGATTGGCTTCTGGAATAAAACAACCCAGCAAAGCCAAAACAAATCCTCAATGTAATTTATTCACTCACTATTGAGTGAGAGAAAATTTGGAAACCAGTGATGCTGAATATTGTGTAGAGATTAGAGTTATTGCAGGTTTAGCTGCAAGGGCAGCTAAGAGGTAAATACAACACTGGGCTCCACATACAAAAAAGCCACACATTCTGCCATCTGCCATCACAAGATGATCACAGTTAAAAGCCCTAACTCAGCACTGCATACTCCTGAATGCCACAAACTGAAAAACGAAAGGAAGTTTAGAGAAAATAATTACGGAAGAGAATCAGTGAAAATCAGAATTAGAAGAAACAAGACCAGCTAAATGAAACAATCCTTTATGGACTGGGAAACTGCCCCCAGATTTCTCCAACCTTTCTCTCCAAGTTAAAGAGGATACCTACGCAATTTTGCCCAGTAACAGGTTTATTAATCAAGTAATATTTAAGGAGGAATCTTTTCACTGATGAACTGGTCTACATTCATGTTTGTGACACACTGTAAAGTCATACCCAGATCACTGATTCTCCACCTCACTCCCCTGCTCCCATCAGCAGAAATCTGAGGACATATCCTACAACTATAATGATGAAATAGACTGAGCTGCCTTACAGCTGCAGAATACATTGTCCAGCCTTGACTGACAACAGGGCTATGAACACAAGAGCTCTGACATACCCCTGTCTGCCAGAGGACAAGAATACAACTGATATGAGAATCTGTTCTATAACCCACATTCCTAAACACAGCAGTTGCCCTAGATTAAAAAGGATAAGCAGGAGTTTAAAGAAAGACACCATCACAACCCAGAAAGAAGCTTGCATATGTAGTGGGAACAATACAAAAGGATTGTCCAGGTAAGACAGCAGTGAAAACCTACTCAGAAAAATGCAAAACAAATTGTAACAGCAAAGTCATCCTAGAGTTCTCACACACTCAGCTGTAAAAAGCAAACTAATTAAAAGCTAGATGGAGACACATATACTTGACTATTTGACCTTCTGTATAATCCATGACCTTGGTAACATAAAATATTTAAGGGATTGCTTTGGAAGTTCACACACTCTCTAAAAATAGTTTAAAAACAAAACAGTTACTGGATTTGTTTGATACAAAAATATTTATTTCAAAATCTGCTATAAAAAATAAAGTAATTCTTGCTGTCCTGACATTTTAATCCTCACAAAATAGTACTAGAATGTTTCCTCATCATTTAAAAAAAAATTAATGGATATAAAGATTAGACCTAAATAGATCAAGCACAGTTAATAGTGCAGGAACAGCCATCTTCACCATCACCTGGATGCTTCTTTTCATAAATGAATCTATTAAAGGTACTGTCTTGTCACACTAAAGTCCTACAGATGTAAGAAAACCATGCAAGTAACAGGCCCTCTCCCCCAAACCTCTAAATATTCAACTGCCCCCTGGCTGAGGAGGAAGAAAAAAGCAGCAGAATACTTTAAAATTTTTACTCAGCAGCACAGAGAGATTCATTCCATGTATCTCCCATAATTCTTAAAGGGGATCAGTCACCCACTCTCTCCACAAATACTAGGGAGAAATAAAGAGCAAAACTTTTAGCTGCCTGACAGAGAAGATAAATTCCACCCCTATTTACATTCTGCAACGAGGAAGTCAGATTAAGGATTGCATCTGTGAAATGAATTAGAAACTGACGGGACCTGAAAAAACTGAAAAAGCTATCCTGCTGAATAAAGCTTAAGCTGGCTTATTCTCTGGCTGCAAGTAAGTCAAGCATTTTCATCCTCTTCTGCAACTAAGGAAATGGCACTGTCAAGTCAATGCCTCCAAGTAAGAAGGTCATATGCTAAAAAGCAAAAATTTAAGTTCTGGACATTTAATTTAAATATATCCCAGGAAAAACTGTAGGTATATAAATGCACAATCAGTTATTGCCCAAAGTCTTCTGCTTGCTGCAGCACATTTGAATGGGTAACATGCAAACTAAGTTACTTCAACTCATGCCTTAAATTTGCATGGCAAAGTATGCCTCACCAGGTACATCACATCCTCAGGGAAATGCTGAAATACTTCACCTCATAAACAAAACAGTTAAACACTAAGCTGGCTTTCAGAATAAAAATTCCTTCACTCTTGTCAGATAGGGCTTTTGTGGATTAGACTGTTGGGCCCTTAAAGAAGAATGCTTTCAGAGATATTGCTTACAATTTAACAATTGAGAGAACACATAAAAGCCCATACCTTTTGTTCCACATTGGTTAACAAGGGAGGAATTTCAGAAGATGAGGAGTTTTGCAGGCCCAGTGCCTCGCATATAGCTTGCACTTCCTGGTAAATTTCATTGTGTTTTTCCAAATGAGAGCCTTTCATTTTCTTGCTGTGCAGTATCTTTAAAGCCTGAAGTTCTGTACTTAGAAATACTAGAGAGAAAAGCATCATAGTGGCAGATTTAGAGACACATGAATATTTCTGCATCCACATTCTCATACACAAATACAACTATACATTTATAAGACAACCCTGATAAAAAGGAGACTCTCAGTTCTCCTCTGGACAGGCCAATATCAGTTTCCCATTCCTTACCTGAACTAACTCTCACCTGACTTCCTATCTTCAGTCTACGCATCATATTTAACTGTTTAACCCACTTCTGCCACCAGACCCCTAGTTCCTTGGCTAGTTTTGTATTATTGCACTTGTTCCTGCTGCTACTCCTTTGTACAAGTCCATCTTAAACCTAAACTTTACGTCTGTCAATCATGCACTTTCAAATCAGGTAGCATTTCCTTTTAAGATGTCCAGAAACTTCTCAGAAACACAGGAAGCAAGATCTCAGTTTCAGCAGAGCTGGAACTGGATCAGGAGAGGCATGAGGCTTCAGTAGATTGAACCACACTTCACAAATACAGTTTAATTTCTACTAAAATAGTTTCCTAATAGTTTTCTATTTTCCATTTCTGCACAAGTGAGCTGATGCATGCTCAGCTAGTAACTGTACACATATACTTAAATACACATAAAGAACTATTTAATGTAATTGTAGAATAACGACAGAGCATGCACATACAATACTATATTCTAAGTGGGAATAAAAAATGCTTATAACTTACAGAGGAGTTTAAGACAATCTTCTTTTTCTCTTAATCTGTCCTTGATGTCTCCAGATGTAAGTGATGAATACGGACAAGCCATTTCTCTCAGAAAGCCACTAATCTCAAGCTGGAAGCTCTCTATATCTTTATCACCTATGAGAATAAACAAGTGCAAAGCTTTGAACAAGGTGGTGATGCCACAGCAGTCTTTGAGGACTTTGATGCAATTGAATATCACTATGAAGTGAACAGCTTACGTCATAAAGTAGCATATCAATGTAATTAATTTTCTGATGAACAAGTTTTAGGAGTCATGAACCCATTATTTCCAATGGTTGTTTTTAGTTTTACTGCTTTTTTTGTGAAAACACAATCAATATCGAATCTTACCCAAGTTCTAGTACTCAAAAAAACCAGGTAGCGGTAACATGCAACTCGAGTATCCATACACAGTGCTGAAAGGAACACTGCACTGGACCAGGTAGCTGAAAATATTAGGCAGTGGAATTTAAGCCATCAAAACCCCTGGAAGTCTCAAGGCCAGGCTGGATGAGACTTTGAGCAAACTGGCCTAGTGGAAAATGTCCCTGCGCGTGGCAAGGGGGTTAGAACTAGATGATCTTTAAGGTCTCTTCCAACAATGATTCCATTAAAATATGATTACATAAAACAATTACTCAAGGATGCATGAATGTACTTTTCGTATTTATGAAGATCTAAAAAAAACCCCAAACAAGCAGCTTTTTTCTTTTGAGAGAAACTTCACAAGACAAGCTATGAGCCATATCCATGCAAATATAAGCCTGTTTGACTATCCTGTCTCTATCTGCTAAACTTCAATACTGTAAATTCACTATCAGCTGAACAATGTGGGCCTAAACCCACTGAGCAAATAATAAACTGCTTTAACAAATTAAAATGCACACACCATCTGCTGCAGTGATGCTTTCTTCCATATTACAGAGTGACTTTATTTGGGAACCTAACCAAACACAAAGCTCAAAAAACTCTGGTGAAGACAATCCATTTTCTGCTGCTTTGTTTAGGGCTCCCTCCTCCAACAGAGGACCAGTGTACCTGCAGAGAGAGATACACATTACTGATATGAAACCAGTTTACCATAAAATATATCTGTTTTAAAACCATTTTACCACAAGCTGGTTAGTAACTATACTGGAAGTAATTACTCTTTTAAAGTTACTTTTATCAAGGAATAACTGAGACTTTTTTTTAAACAGACCAGTAAATGAGTGGTGAACAAAATGGTCTGTCAGAAAGCAGGAGGCAGGCATCCACACGTATCATGTGTACGTGAAAACAGTTTCATGTCTCAGTACATGCTGGACAGACAAGAATTCGAGTGCTTAGTCACACAAATTTCCCTACGACATTATCATGGTGATGTACTTTTGGGACAACACTGCCAATACGATAACAGAAAACTGAACTCAATTTTATACTGTTTCTGCGCTGCTCTACCTGGAGCAGCACTTCGCGGCGGGCTGAAGCCGAGCGGACGGCGGGAGGCCCGTCCGCCCCACCGTGAGTAGACACGGCCGCTTTCAAACCCCCCTGCACCCCAGCAAACACCCGTCCAGACGCGCTTCCTTCGCCTAACCCCCATTACAACCAGGGTAAGCCCAACGCAGATGCCGTGACCCCGATCCCGGGCGAGGCTAAAGGCCCAGCCACGGCCGCCACCGGGCCTCCCTTGGCACCCGCAAGAACGAGAAGCTCGTTCCCCTGCCGCACGCCGCACCCCTCCACCCCCCGACCCGGGCCCGACTTCCTCCCCGATGCGAAGGGTCCCCGCTCGGTGCG
>JANHGB010060105.1:986-11401 GCA_026283785.1 Coracopsis vasa
CTGTATAGGTCCATATGTCCCTCATTGATCTTACAAGAGAATATCTAGAGAATAGAGGACTGCATAACTGAATTATTTTGGTTTCCTTTCCATTTCCTTTTCTCATTTTTTAACAAAGCACTTTCCTTCTCTCGTGTTTTTCTAATCTAGTTCTGACTGAAGAAAAAAAAGTTACCTAATTTGTTTAAGTAACATTTCTATTATTCATCAAGAAAACCAGTAAAATGTTCCAAAATGAGATCAAGTCTATTTAAAATGACTAAAATGTTACTAAAACACATTTAGGTTAATCCTTTAAAAAAGTAATCATGTTCTCATTCTTGTTATGCCTATTTCTATATTGCTGTAAAAGGCAATGATTTTTATGAGATTTTCCTCAATACTCATTTCACTTCAAATACAGAAGATTGAAGCAAAACCTCTACAAATACTAAGTAATGCTGCCGAAAGATCAGAATTATTATGGTGGAAATTGATCTACCCTCTGAAAAGAGTACGATTGAAGGACAGAAAGCTGAAAATATCAAAAGCTTTTTGTTAATTTCTCCTCAATATTTTGCAAAAGCTAATGCTTAGATTTCAGAAAATAGAGGACAAATTCTTCATATGTCTTCCAGAGAATTGAAGCTTAATACTAAAGTGAACTAGCTTTTTAAGAGTTGTGTAAACTGAAATTAGATTGAAACTTTTCAATACATCTTAGAAAGTGTCCAGTTGATTAAAAACATTTTATTTTAAAATAGAATGCTGTTGCATGCAAATGGAATTGATTTTTTTTTTCTTCTATATTTCCATTTTACCACAGGAAAAAAAAATGTATAAATTGTGTCTCCTGCAATAATACAAGTGTACCCCATCTTGGGGACTGGGGGTTAATAAGTTACTTTTCTCTTAGTAGCTGAAAGTCCCAGTAACATGCTAGCAACAGTTTCATCATCTTGTAGATTCCTAATTTTCTTGTAAGAAAATCCTTTTTGGTACAGTCAGTTTTTGTCTAATTCTTGTGTTTCTTCCCAGAGAAAATCCCATCAATTCTCAGCTATAAGAAAAGCTCCTGGACAAAATATGTGTAGCTTTGGCCAGATTTTTATTTTTTTTTTTTCAGGCTCCTGGGCACAGATAAGACCAGTTCAAACAGAATAATAAAGACCCTACTTGGAAGGTCTTTGTATAGTTCTGACTAAAATCCTACTTCAAAGCTAGGTTACTCTAAACTTGACTTCTGTAACTTAGACTCTTTTTTTCCTAACTCTTCGTCATGGAAAAAGTGGTGATTCATGTGCAATCTAAAACAGTGTGCAATATTGCAAAATTATCATGCAAAACAGCTATAGAAATGTCAGGAATTTGCTGTGGGTAGAATAGTAGCTATCTCACATTTATGTTGTATTTATTTTCCCTCTGTTTCCATTGTCCTGAAAACAAAGCCATCCTGAAGAAGTAAATGAGTAAGCCAGAGAAGTCATCACTGGAGAATGCAATCCCAGTATAAGCAGGTATCCATTTGTGAGTACAAAATAAACGAGAGTTTGCTCTATAATCTATACTAATTTTCAGTCAATTTCTTTTTGTGTACAGAAATGCACTTGTCTATAGTTCAGTCAGGTTACTGAGGATTAGATGACATGTATTTATTCTCAGTGAAGTGGCCAATATCCACTAGAAAAATTAACTTATTATCCAGAAAAAACAGATTCCAACACACCCTTCAAATCAGATGTCTTTTTGGAACAGGCAGAGTTCTCATCTACCAAAAACACTCCCTTGTTTTGCACATGGGCTGAAATTGTGGGAAGGCATTTTATTGTTTTCTGCATGCAAAGGTCAAATTCCTTGTTTTTTATCTGTAGAAATAAGGTTAAAATTAAAGTCCTAATAATTTAGGTTATTGAATCTCAACGCCTTCTGAAACTTTGGCTCATAACTTAAATGTAATTAAAAAAAATAATAATTTTAGCAGATTAAATTTAATCAATTAAAACAGCAGGATGGGAAATATGTTTATAAAGAGGAAATTTCTTATCAAATGGGGTTTCAAAGTAGACTTAGAAGTAACTACAACCTTACTTATATTATATCTTGCATTTTTAGTAGGTCGTGTCTGAAAAGCAGCTTTTGTCTGAATGGCAGTTTTTGTTTATCACAGTTTGCTTCATATTTTGTTCATTTTCATTGTGTCTATAAAGAAAGAGATTAGAAGAAAAATTTGATAGAGACCTATGAGTAACATATCTTCACATTTTACATTGTCTGCTTCATTTTGTTTGGGTTTTCCTATAGCGTGAAGAGATTTAGGGAAAAGCATGAGGCATTGTTTACAGAAAATGCCAGAGAAGAAAACCTGATGTGCAAGTATTACACTCCCTGGAAAGACTAACCTGTCATTTTCATTTAAAGTTTATTTATTTTTCTTTGATATCTGATTTGTGATTTCCAGTAAATAAAATACAGTGCTGCTCTGTTGACCTTTCTCAGCTTCATGTAGGCTATTGTTTCAGCTACTGACTCATATGTTGCATAGTGGAGAGTACGAGCAATTAGAGGAATTAACCTCCTTACCTTGTGATTAATAAATGTTTAAATTTTCTATGTCTTGAAAAATTTAAGTCCACTATAAAATAATACTATAAGATATATAAAATATAAATACTATAAAGTAGTATTTATGGCATAGAGAGAACACAGAAATCATTTACCCATGCACACTTTTTAATTCATGCATGCACACACACATAAACATACATATGCATTTGTTAACAAATGGTAAATTTTTAAAAAATTACTTTCATGGTCTACTCAAGGTTGTTCAAATTTTTTCAGCATTCTGGGAAAATCAGAACCTGCTTATATTACAGAAGATGCAGATTAACTTACTTCTGTACAATCTTACTGCTAATATGAGATTATATGAATATCTTATTCAAATATATTTTAAGTACCTAGATTGAGTATTTATTAATTATTCTGAAGATTTGGCTTCAAATCAAAATCAAGAATCTTTCCCATCAAGTTTTGCTTAATTTTAAAATGATAACATGGATATATTTTAAATTATTTTCCTCAATTCCATACTTACACCCAGATCTATCATTTGGATGTACTGTGATATATGCTACCTAGGAGTCTAATTTTTGAAAATGAAGGAACACATTTACTCTTCCACACTCCACCTGAAATAATAGGTTACTGAAAATAAACATTATTGATGCTCATTTTGCATGTTGCATTGTTGGATTGAGCACTGACTTATCAGGCAGCCTTTGTTTACTTTCACTATCTGCTTTTGCATAATGGTACCACTAACTTTCAGCCATTTTAGACACAATCAGTAAATGTAACATGTTAGGAAAGAACTAATCATTATTTTTGAAAACATCATAGATGAGAGCATGCTCTTTGATGGGAGACAGACATAAAAAGACACTCTTTTACTTTTCTTTGCAATGAAAAGTGACCAAAATATAAAAATATAAAATAAATGTTTCCATTAAAAATAGAATTTTCTCTGTAAATATCAAAATATGAAAAGAATTCTCCTGCCACATCTCTGCTCAGTATGTGCCCATTCGTGTTTCTTATTTCAGCTAACTTCCATATTCTTGCTGTTGTATGAGTCCACCTTAATGTTTCCTACTGTTCATTCAGTTATTTTTTCGCCATCATGATCCATTTATTCTTTGTTCTCCAAGTTCTTGTCTTTCTCTTTTGTATCTAAAACATCACTCTGCTTTTCCCTACAATTTTCTCCCCCTTACTTGTTCGGGTTTTTTTGTTTTGTTTTTTGTTTTGTTTTTTTCTGTGTGATTATTCTTCCCTCTAAGTATCTGGCTTTCACTCTTCTATTATTGAATAAGGTATATCACAATTTTTTTTCGTAATGCTTTTCATCCTAATGGCAAAGTTATCTCTTTTTGTCTCCTCTGTCTATATCTCTTTCCCTCACTCCACTGAGCTCAGGGCACTGTGTGACACAGCCAACTAATCAGTGATTTGCAGGGAGACAAGGTGTTAAATAGTTCTGCGTCAAACACATAAACCTTTTTTTCCTTTTTGTTATCTTGCTTTTCTTCCTTTGCCTCACTCTTTGGCAGTTTGCAGTCAAAGGATGTCCTCCTGGTAGCTGCAGTGTGCCCAGCTTTGCCTTTCTCATCCTTCTGTCCCTTTGTGTCATTTGTGCCGATAGCATACCTTTTCACCTTTGCCTGAACTTCCTATGTCCTTGAGTTTGCTCATGCTTTCATTCTGTATTTAAATATTTTGAAAGAGATATTTCTGAAGGGTTGAAAAGGTTTAGCATAATGTATTTTTTCACAGAACAGTAGAGAAATATAATTCTTCTTTTTCTTAAGGCTCACAGAGTATGTGGGTTTAACGTCTACTTTTACAGTTTGTCATTCAAAGTATAATCAAGAGCAGTGCAAAGAGGTGTTTTCCAAAGAGGTATCTTCTATGCCCAGGTTATTCTAAATAGACAATAAGAGATAATCCTTCTCTTGAATGGCCATGGACCTGAAAATCCTATTGTTATCTATGCTGTAGGATTATTTGCAAATATTAAAACTTAGTGAGATAAGATGTGATCAGTTGTACCACCTCAACAAACTGACCTGTGACACAATAATTTTAAACAGTCTCAGTGTTATTTCAAAATAACATTAACGACAACATCAGGACATGCACTGTATATCACAAAAACCATCATCCCATTCACTTATTAGATTTATGGAAATATAGTAACATCCATTAATAACACTGTTGATCATGTAGATTGCAGCTTAGAGAGCCATGCTATTTCCTGTTCAAATAAATTGGAAAGCTATGTGAAAATTCATTACTATCCAGTGAGTATGATTGCACAAAATGTGTTGGAGATTGTCACTGCCCTCTGTTTCCTTTACTGCGTTTGACAAAGGACACTTTTATTTCAGTTTCTTTCACAACAGAGAAGAAAAACATTGTCCTGCATTTACGAAAAGACAGTCCACCTTGTTGATACTCAAGAAAAAAGATTTGGTTTTGTTTATTAAGGCTATAGATTGAATGAAATGGGTGACTTTTGCCAATGTAGACCATATTTCTCCTCAGTTGCTAAATTACAAACCCTTTTGTTTAACCTCACTCCATCAACTTCTTGAAGACTACATAGAAAGAGAAACTGCTTGGGTATGTATGTGCAAAAGGATATTAGTTAATGATGAGTCTCCTGAACTCTAACACTACATAGATGCTATTACAAATCATTGCAAATATGCCTCAGCCAAGTAATAGTGGTGTAGGTATTAACTTTTCAGTTTCTTGGTTTTGGACAGATGACCTATTAAAGGATAAACATATCTTATGTGATTTAACTACCAATAATGACATGAAAGGACAAAAGGAAAAGTACTTCTTGACTCTGATCTTAGTTGTCTTTTTCTCATTTTTTTTTATTGTTGTAAAGTTTTTACATTATTATGATTATTTGATTGTTTCGTAGATTTTATATTTTTTTCCAGAAAAGCAATTGGAAAAGGTCTTTAGAGCTCTAAAGCTCTAAGGCTGTCTAAGCTCATGTGTTTTGTGGTGAAGATGCTACCTGATATAATGAGGTTTACTGAATGAGGATGAAGGTAGTGTGTATCTGTACTACGTTGTGCAGATTCAAAATATGTCTGACAAAATTGAAACAAGAAGGGGAGGAGAAATCTGCATTTTTGCCTATACTCCTTTGAAAATAAGATTTTCTTCTTTTTTAAAAAAGTTCTTATTGTATTTAAAGCCATTACACTAGTTTCTGGATGGGTTGATCATACTGTGATGAAAGTCTTTCATTCCACACTTTTGATTGGTCAAACTGTGCCAGTAAAAAGTGTAGATGCAAATCAAAACAAATCTAATTAAGCAATTATGAAGGAAAAATTTGGCTCAAAGTTCAGCTAAGTATTATAAAAAATGAGATACCAGTTTCTCCCTGTAGGCATATCTGTTTACAGCGACAATTAACCTCACCACTTTGGGAGTTTTGTGAACGTGATACAAGGTGCTAAAATCATTATTTTTGTTGGATTTTAATTGCAGAAACAGCTAAAATACTCCAGCTAATGTTTGTATATGCTATCATTGTAAAGGGAATTAATTAATAGTTCTGTCAGTGTTTAGTTTGTATGAATTGTTGAACCATTAAATGCAATGCTCTTCAAAAGTCCTGTCTAGAGTATACATCACTTTCATAAGTGCAGCAGGCCCTTGACTAACGTCTGCTTTTATCATTAAAATATTGGTCTGGCTCAATTTCAACATATGAAACAAAAACAACTGTCACTTAAGTCTTATCTAAAGGAGACAGGGCAATTTAACTTTTATTAAGTGTGATTAGGCATTTAGACTCTCCCGCTCTTTTCAGGAACCTTATAAAGTTAACGAAGTGTCAGAGATTTCAGAGTTTGAAACCTGCAAACTGCCTTCAAAGTCCAAAGCAAATTATAAAAAATTGCTTCAGTAGCCCAATATGCCATTTATTCCTTTCTGCAATAACAGATACGTTAAATTACATTAAGGTAACATGTCTGACAAGAGTTTTTCATATGTCTCTTCATCTGTTTCTGGCAATCCATACTGGGGTACAGATTTCAAGGATAAAACATACCAAGTCTAACATCAGATACCAGAGCATGCACAGCTAAGTCCATAGCACAGATATCCCCAGCAGACAGTTCTACATGACACTGAGGAATTCACACCACTGGCTATATGATTTTTTCCTATATGGATCTTCTGGTCTGTGAGTTTGGTAGGTGAGTTTATAGAATCAGTTGTAGTAAAAAAATCCAAAAGGCACCATTGCCAAGTGTTCCCTGAAGAACCATCAAGACAAAGTGGAGCTCAAAGCGAAGTGAGATCCTTCCAGGCAACTGCAATTCCGTATCAAACTGAGCAGCAGCTCACATGAGGCAATGAGGACAAACAGCTCACACCACACTATCTGAAGTGAAATGTTTATATCTTGTTCAAAACGCTGAAATTCCACAGCACTTTTTCAAAACAAAAGCCAATGTATTTTTCTTATTTTTCTTTCAGAAGAAAGGCTGGGAAATGATAAAAGCAGGGGTAACTTGGAATCCAAAAACCAACCATGTTTGCCAGATAACCGTAGGGATGCTCAGCCTGCCTGCCTGCTTCTCAATTGCTGAGTTCAGCTTACAGCTTGTTTGGCAAGCCTGTGACCCTATACTAAAAGGGCCATCTATTCTTAATAGAGTAATGCGGTCAGGTGACAAGGCCCATACATTGTGAGCAACCACAATGTAATGGGTTCTGCACATGTTTAGAAAATAAACTAGTATGATTAAATGAGGAATTTACTTTAAATCCATTATAATAACTAGATAATGTCCTAATCATAACAAAAAGCAAAAGCACTATATAAGATAAGAAACTCCATGGTAATTCGATCTTTCTTCTACTGAAATCAGAGAAAAAATTATGTTAGAAGGGACATCTAGTTGTCATTGAGTTCAACTCCCCACTGAAACTGAGACTGGCCTCAAATCTTGGATCATTTTCGGTTGTTTAAAAGTTAAAATTACTGTAGCTTGATGAAAAATGTTACAACAGCAGTGAGGCTGGTAGAAACGGAAATCTTTCTGGTGTAAGGACACCACAAGAAAATAACAGTAAGGATAAAAGGTACAAAACCAATCCTCTAAATAGGAATACTGAAAGAGCAGCTATCAGATTGGTATCTACTTCACAACTAACCTCTCTCTCAGATCTTCTCAACAGTGGCTTTTTTTTTTGCTGCTTCTCTTTCACAGAGGAAGACTTTGTTGTTGCTTGAGCACAGCTTTCTGACATACTAAGAGTAAAATATACTGTTAAGAGTGACGTCTCATAAATAACCCAGCTTTCTCAGCACTTTGACTTTTTGCTATAAAAGGTTGTTGGTGAAACCCAATAATCAACATTCAGAAAAAATTCTGTATACAGACTGCTTAATACAATTCAGTAAACATATATTTTGAGCAAGGGTATCAAAGAATCAAATTGCTCACCAGCTTCTATTGTATTGAGTCCTGAGTGTATATGTGCCTTCCCAGTGACTAATGAACTAGTATTTATGATATCTTTGCAGAAATTACTCAAATTCAAGAATAAAACAATTGCAAAATACTAAGTTTCATAAGGAGGACTGAAATCATGCATTAACCTCCCCAAATCAGTGTAGCTAATGATATTTAAGAAAAGCATAGCATAAAGCTGTGCCATTGCCATTGTCATTGGAAGCTTTAGACTGGAATGTGATGGGCACCATATATTGTTTAATAGCTAAATTACTTTAAAATAGTGTAAAAGAGAAGGAGGTTTTTACAACTACTTCCAGGTAAATAATATGAAAATGTATACTCAGTAAGGTAATATGTATTCTCTTTGGGTTTCCTGTCAAATATCCTCACAGGTGAAAATGTTGTAATGCATCTCGATAGGATTCGGTTCGGTGTTTGTGCTACTTTTTTTCTTCAGTACATTTGATTACACTTCTGGAAAAAAGAATAGAAATCAAAGATACACAATGTGTCATACTCTTAAAATTGGCATGACATTAACAACTATTGCCAAAATACCTCTTTAGAATCTCAGAATTACTCTTTGGCTTGGACCAATAGAGCTTTAAGATGCTTTCAGCCGGCAGATTTGTTCTAAGATCTATGACTTGCAGTTCCTGTCCTGCTATTCTGAAGTCTGAATTGCAACTTTAAATTCCATTCAAGTTATGCAATTCAGAAGAAAACTGCTATATTCTGTTCTTAATTCTTCTTACAAAATTTAGTTTCAGATAGATTTTAACATGCTGTTTTACTCTGAGAAGTAGCTGTGTTAAAATAACTTTGTTGCTCAGCAGATTTTTCTTATCTACATTTGAATTCACACTGCTTCACTTAAGTGATAAAAAAAAAATATTTAGCCCTCTGAAAAGGTGCTCACACACTGAGAAAGTTGTTTAGCTTTTCTTTTGGTTGTCATCAGAAAAATTTATACTACCTAACTGTGAAACCAAGAAGGCACACCAAGATCCTCTGTGACTTTTCCTACTTCATTTTCATCCTGTTTTCCAAGCTTCAAGGGTTCATGATAAAGAACTCAGGAACCTGGAGACCCTGGCAGCAGCCCTGCTGAGCATGTGAAGGCTACCCCATGCACAGATGGATCCAGGAACTGCTGTCTAAGTTTATCTGTATGTATATAAGTGTCTTATTATTTTTGCCAAAAACCTGTCAATATTTACCATGTATGATTAATTAACTTCAGTCTTATAATAGTATTAGTGAAGAAATGAATTTATGGTGCTGCAATTTCAATACTTAAATATATTTAAAACATTTTTTAATAAGCCTCTGAAATACAGTATAACTATAGTGACACACTGTGATGCTTTTAACAGTGCCAAGGTAAAACTTTTTTACGTATAGGGTTATCTTTTCAAATTCTGAGTTGCTTCAGCTTAAGACACTAAAAAACTTGTTCCCTGAGCAGTACTAGTTAGGCTTTCATCTTTACGGATTTGCTTCCGTTGTGCCTTAATACTTCAGTACGCCCCATGGCTGATCTCCATCCCTTCTCTTGTAGGGACTCATAGGAAATCTTGTGAGTAGCAAGCTACCTATGTGTTGGTGTCCAAACAGTGCATTTATGATGTAGAGCAAGTTACATAGTCAACTGGCAGCTCCTAGCCAACCGGCAGCTCCCAGCCAACCTGTAAAGTGTGTATGGGGGTTTGTCTAAGTCTTATCTGGGACACTAATTTAAGACTCTTTCTTCTGCCTTTTTGCTGATCTTTCATAAAATCTGTACGAATTTATCGTACAGAGAATTCTTTCAACGTTGGCTGAAACTGGCCAACAACCTTGGAGTTTTTGGTTGAAATGACAGTGAGATCACAAGATGTGTTTTCACAAGAAATCAAACAGTCAGTTTATTAATTCACTTCCTGTATTAAGCATGAGTCACCTTACTGTTGGACTGCCTCAATCACCTAAAATATGTACCAGAGATATTGTAAAACCATACTCCTTGTTTACAAATGTAGAGAACAAAGTTACTCACATCTTTTTAATTTGTATTTTTATATTTCTAGCTGTGATGCTCGTCCTTTTGAGGTTTCTTAAGCTATATTTTCAAACAAAGTCGCATTTGGTGCTTATTCACTCAAAATACTATTGGAAAGTTCATTTATGTTGTTGGACTCTTTGACAGAGACATACACCTTTTCATCTGCCCTTTTAGTCTCTGTGTAATTGTCATGGTTTAAACCCAATCAGCCACACAGCCACGCCCTCACTCCCTCCCCTTTCTCCCCCACCCCGTTCCCGGGGGGATGGGAAGGAGAATCGAAAGAATGTAACTCCCACGGGTTGAGATAAGAACAGTCCGTAACAGTC
>JANHGB010060107.1:0-10197 GCA_026283785.1 Coracopsis vasa
TCACCATAAAACAGAAAGACTATCATTTGATTTTGGAGTAAAATGAATATTAAATGAACAAGCAACTCATAGTAAGTCATACAAACCATAGTAATAAATGATTGAAATACTATCAACAGTTTTAATCAGTGTTAGAGAGTAGAAATACCTGGGTTCACCATGACTTTAGCAGAAAAACCCAAACTACTCTCAGCATTTGGGGCTGGAATGCATTTTTGGAACCATGTAATACCATGACCAGATCCTGAAACAATTATAGGTAAATCTTTGCCGACAAATGTTGTCTAACCTGTTCTTCAACACAGTGCTAGAAGTTCTGCAGCCTCCCTGGACAGTCTATTCCAACACTTAGCTATCATCACCTTTTGTTTCTCACCCAATCTCCAACTTTGTTTTCTTTTATCACAATTTAATACCTTACTTCTCTTATGCTCAATGAAAATTAAGAATAATTTCTTTGTTTCTACTTTGCTGTTACATTATTTTAATGCAACTGAAGATGGTTCCCTAAATTGTCTCTTTTTTTCAGCCTGAAAAACAAGTTACTTCTGCCATCTCTTGAAAGGCATTATCCCTGATTTTTTCTTGATGTATCAGTCTCTTCCTAGTTATTCCCATGTCTCTTGGAGCTATGCATGGGACAGTTACACCCAAACTGCTAACCTATGCATATCTGTAGAGAGTAAAGCATATATAAACCTTCAATCTTTTTTGAATTTACATTTCTGAAATACTAAACTGCAACTACAATACACGGTATATGACTCTGTTTAGATTTTGAGAAGCGTCTCCCATAGCACCAGTATCTCTGTCATTTAACACACTTCAGAAATCAGACAGACGGAGTCTTTGCTATTGTTGTCATTCCAGCTTTTGGGTTAGTAATGGACTGACGAGGAAAGAGACCTCTGGAACTGATCTCCAGAGGAGTGAGAGTATTACAATAAACATATGGAAATAATCATTCCCTTGATTAAATTATATTGTTCTGTACAGGCTGTGAATGACAGCAGTCCTGGCTTGGGGAGAAAGGAGAAAAATCAGGTGCCATTTAGTCTAGAACAGTAATACGTACCAGCAAACAACCATAAATCTAAGATAATTACCAGTTTGGTGTTTGGTGTGAATTTATGTACTCTTCCTTCAGCTCCAGTTTCTAGTATTCATCTTTGTATTCTTTTAATCTTCTTCCTTTAATTTTCTTACATGTTTAAGTATTTATTCATATGGATGTGTGTTTTCAAGTTGCTTTTGACTTTTCATATCAAGTCTTTGAATCCCCATGAAAAATCTCACAAATAGCATCAGAAATGTATGTCCAAGGTAAAAGTTTTGGAAGAAGTTAACTTTGTGCCAACTTCTTATTAACATGACTTTGAAAAAAAAAAGTTTGGGCAAGTCTTTCTGCCTTTAACTGCTTACAGTTTCAAGGAGAAGGAATTAGTTTTCTGTATCATATTAATTATGACTTCATTCATGATATCTGGATAATCTTATGCTTTTAATAACAGTCTGCATTTGCACAGATAAGCTGACTCTCTTTAGATGCTGAAACACTTACCTGACCCTGTTACATTTTACTTTGGCACCAGTTCTTACAGACTATAAGACCAGTTCTTACAGTTTATACTTGTCCTGTGGATGGTTTTACATGGTAGATGAGGAAAGGGAGTATGTAAGAGGAATAAATAATCAAGTTTAGTTACCATCTTCATTGACTTTTCTTGAATTCTGTAATTTTCTTTTTTTTCTTTTTTTAATCTTAGCTGTACAATCATTCTGGTTTCCTGAAATCTACCATGATTGTCAATAGACATTTCTAATTACCACTTGTTTTATTGGTGCTCTTTTTTTTTTCAAGGTTGCGTGTTATTTACATGTTATTTACAGGCTCTATTTCATCAGGTAGAATATTTAACAGTTTGACTTGATCTTAAAGGTCTTTTCCAACCTAAATGGTTCTATGACTCTAAGATTTCTAGAGTTTTTAGCCATTTTATAAACACACATATATATTTATATACACAGACTTATTCAGGTATTTCAAAAGAAATTATTTTGTGTTTAAACAATGAGAAATCAAACATAATTACACTCTCCACACTTTCCCAAAGAAAAACTCCTGCACCTGTATCCTCACTATCAATTCTGCTACTTCAAGTTGCTATGACACAGACAACCAAGACAAACAAAACATCTCTCAAAGACTAAAAACCTGATTTTCCAGAGGCAAGAAACCCATTCCCCAACTGCTCCCAGTCAGAGTGAAATGTGGACCAAGCAGCTGCACACAGTTTTGATTATGAAGGAGGGAGTCTGAATCCCTGAATACAGGGATTTCTCATCCTGAGTTTTCAGGCTGACTTGTGCAGTGCAAAGTGTACGTCTGAAGTTGAAGCAGAGTTTAGATTTAATCTCTTCTTGACTATTAAGGACAGGCTGTTAACAAGGGTTGTGGAGTTAGTCAAACAGGCACTGGTTTCTTGTGGACTGGACTAAAAGGGCTGAGCGTTGTCTTAGTCATATGATAGTCCTTTTGACTAGACCTTTTATTAGAACAAGCAATTTACCTGTTGCTTTTGTTTGGAAGACAGAACTACCAAATAAATTCATAGCATTATATTTTGATAGCAAGTAGGGGTAACTGAGACCATGGTATGATAAGTTAAACAATTCCCAGTGTAAATATTTATTAAAAATACTGATAAGAAATATTATGGTATTATCATGTGCTCATTGACCTCTCTTTATTCAACCTGCTGTTGAAAATTTATCTGACATAAGAGAGCAAAATCATTCTGTTAGAAAACAGAACAATGAGGAAATATTTTAATAAAATTGAGCTTTATCATCCAACTACTTGACCAATGCAAGGAATACTTCTGAAGAGATATAAAGGGCTTCAAACTATCAATTCCAACTCCAATATCCACATAAGGATTCATATAAGAGGAACATCCTTCTCTGAGTTGACAGAGGTCTGTAGGACTTTGCAAAAACAGGAGAGATCTGCTTAAGCACACGGCCCTATTGGATCACAGCTTAATTTTTTAAATAATAAGTCCAGTAAGTCCAGTTCTATCACATCAGCTATTTCTAAAAATATTGCAATGACAAATGTTCACATTCAAAGAATGTCACCTGTTACAGTTATGACGCCTATTATAAGTTTTCTCATAAGGATACAGTGGAAAGTAAGAGTGAGCAAACAAGCCCTTATGTATGTGCTTCCTTAATAATCTCACTGACCCTGAGGGGTCTCAAAGTACAAAAAGGCTCTACATGAATAAACTTGCTGCATCTTTGCTTGAGTTTCTAACATAATATCACATATACTTTTACTGAAGCATGGCTTGCATCAGCCAGGACAATTACGTGATAAACTACATTTTATAAAAGTACTTTGGTATTTCATTCTCTTTGGCAGCATTGCTGGTCTCTATGGAACCAACCTCAAAAGTACATTTAACAACATCCCAGAATACCTGTGACACTAGAGCTCTAGGGACCATTTTTAAATTTTTTTTTATTTTCTAATTCTACTGTAGTATGCCATAGATACACGAATTTTTTTCATTTCTTTATTGTCCAGTGAGAAATGTAATCAGATTTCTACAATCAATAACATGATATTATTTTAATGACATCAGCATGGAGTCATGGATTTGATATTGTGACTACATACTCTAGGATTTCCAACCAAATGTGTTTAAAAAAGTGATTTTGTGAGGGTTTGCATTAACATATACAATTCCCTTTTTGCAGAATGTTGTATTTCTTTTCCTGCTAGCATATAACAGCATATAAAAGCTGAGGCCAAACAATGAAACAGCAGTCTAAAAGGTTAAGGACCCTTTGATCAGGATATTAAAGGCTCTGTTCACAGATGAACAGTTGTGTTTCCAAAGTTTTATGTTAAAAGTTAATATGCTTAAGATAATCAATCTCAGCTGCACTAGACCTTCAGTAATTTTGTTTCTATCATCAAACAAGCCTTATGGGGTTGAATATAGTGGTAGCTCATAATGAAGCACTTCATACAGAAGCAGCTGTCTCCTCACCTGTTTCCCAGCCCATCTAGAGGCCTGGAGAAATTCTTCAATTTAGCAAGCAAACTTAAGTCATTATTAGAAATGACAGGGAAACCTGATGAAATTGTACTTTCAATTGGAAAACAAAATTGCAATCAGACCAACATGATTTCCTCATGGTCAGACCATGCTAATGCCAAGTTGAGACATGGGCAAATGTATTTAAAAGTCATAATGGAGTATTACCATGCAATCTCTTTTTACTGGCCCTTATTAATATAAAACTTCAATTTGCATGTAAATGTGGTCAACTTTCATATCATCAAAATACATGAGGCCTGGGAAAGTAATGAATTGAAGTTTGATGCGGCAATTACTGACGTTTATAAAGAATTTTAAAGAGGTCATTCTAGCCTTGGCTGAGAAAATGAGGAAATCAACAGGGAATATTGTCAATATAGCAACAGTGGGAGTTGGAGTCAGTCCCAGGTGTTAGAAGGCCAGATGATGATTAATAGAGAGGGAGTATGAAGCCTTTCACCCAGAAGGACTGGGCTGGACCTGAGGCTCAATAACAGAGATCTCATGAAAAGGTTCTTGCCGGGTTCCCACTTTAGCTGCCTCGAAATGTGTTCCAGAGGGAATAAAGTAGCAAGTGTTTATGAGAGAGAGCAGTGCTGAAGGTTTAATTGGGCTCCACATCCTTTCAGCTCCCTTCAGTAGTTGATATGCAGTTTAACCTTTATTTCCCCACCTCAGATACTCCAGTGCCACTGGGATTTTAATAAGGCACTAACTTGATAGCTTGGAAAAACAGTGAATTTGTTGCTAAATTGAGTTAAACTGCCTTATTGTGTCCTAATGACAATTTATAAATCTCTTGGTTTATAAACAAAGCAAACAAAAACATAGAAAATATTTTCATCTTGAACATTTTTTAAAATCTAAAAAAAATGGTAAGCTTTTTCTCCCCTTCTTTTACTTTTCATTGAAAGATTTCAGATGGAGGAGAAATTTAAATGAGTGCAAAAATCAATGCAGAAGTGAAAACAGATCTATACAGTTGTTGTAGTTCTTTAAAAGCACATCCCAATTTTATAAGGCAAAAACATTCCAAGGAGTGAATAGCCCTCCGGTATCTTGTGTGAGGGGGTCAGAACAGGGAGGAACTGGTTTTCGGTAGATAATGCACTAGCTATTGGAGTATCACCACTTAACATTGTGCATTTTGGTGCAATCGCTCATACAAGTCTGAAATAAATGAAGCATGTCCAAAAAACTGACTTTCCAAACCAGCAGTTCCTAATGCACGCCTAGCAAAGGTGTCAGCAATTACATTCAAAGCCCAAAACCAGCGAAGGATCAGGCCTCAGGTTTCTCTTGCTGGCTCAGGCTGACACATCATGTGTGGTAGTAGCATGCCATGGCTTACTTTTCTCATCTATAAATAGAAATACATAATGTGTTTATCTTCACAGGATTGGGGACGAATCTTAATTAATAAATGTTTTATTAAATGCTGTGGGATCTTCAAGTGGAAATTAATAAATATATTTTTAATTACTTTGTGTATTTTTTAATGTTCTCATCAAAAGCAAAAACCATATATCTAGCAAATAGTTTCTTCTACACAAATAAAATCAAGGTCACTGGTACGGATCAAGGAATAGTAAATAATGGTATAAAAATCAATTCATCTATAGAATAATATTAATTTGAGTTTTCTTAATTCCTTCTACTCCTGTTTTCTCCTTTTGTTGCCAAAACCTAATTTTTCAGTTGCACTATTTCAAATATATCTCTAGATTAGTTAAACATTTTAGATTACGTTAATTGAAGTAAGATAAACAATTACACTCAAGATGCCTTGAGAGGCATCTCTTTTTATACAGAGAGAATAAGCTTCAATGAGTTTAAGAAGTAAGCAAAGAATCTGACCAGCACTTTGAAATGTTATTATAAGAAGCATTTTTATTGTCACTTCCAATTTTCATAGGAATGCGTTTTCAGGTCTGTAGCTCAAGTAAACATTTGAAAATGTTCAATGACAAACTGAAATTCTCAGAGCAGAGCATCTCTTTCCCTATTACTTTTCCAGGCTTATAGCCAGACTATTATCCCAGGGGATGGCATGGTAAATCAATGTTTATATTTCTATAACCCTTGAGACTCCTTGGCCTAAACATTTGTAACTCTCAGTAATCTGGATGGTGAGTGATAAAGGGAGTGCCATTATGACAAAAGGAAGGTTGAAAACATTAAAGAGGCAACATTTATGGTCTGCTACACTGTTTTGGTTTTCCAGTCTCTTTCCTGATAAATTTACAGGGTCTGATATGTACTTGGGGAAAGTTGTAATTTTTCGGTAGGCCTGAGAACAAGGCTGAATACTGAAAAATGAAAATAGCAGGAGTATAAGGAAGGTATTTTAAGCTTTACATAAACTTTAGGAATGACCATCTATTTTACTATTCTATGAATGTAGGGTACTTTTATGTAAAAGAATGGTCAATCATTATTAATGTGTTTGGGCCTGCATTACTTGTAATTTTTCAATGTTTGACACCACAAACAGTTAAGAACATTTAATCTTGGTGAGCAAAGAAAGAAAAGTATTTTTTAAAGGACAATAGTTTTATGATCCTACATTGTAAGTCTTGAAAAACAAGTAGAAATGTAAACCAAATCATGTATATCAAATCTAAAGTCTGAATCACCAACTCATGTTAGACAAATGATGAACTAGACTTGTGGACAAAACAAGTTCTGAAAACCCTGGACAACATTTTTAGTTCTCTAGTCAGAAAAATATTTCTGCAATATAATACAAATTAGGGAAAAATTTAAACACTATTGTACATATAAACATATTTTTGAGAATTAAGTAATAGTATAGGGAAAAATTGTCAGATAGTAAAATGCTACATTTGGGGAACATTTCATGTGAAGTGACTCACTGGCAGACCACAGGTTCTACAGATAACAACAGTCCAAAAATTTGTATCTATGGAATTTAGGAAATATACCTAAGGACTTTGTGCATCAAGCACTGAAGAGAGCACTGAGAAAGTAGTGACCTTTTAACACAAGTGCTGGCTCCACTTCAGAAGAAAAATTTCATTTAGTCCATGGGACTAGACTAGCATGGACTCCTCAGCACTGTTTCAGTCTACAAAGCTGCTCCTAATCATCATCACCAAAGGCTAAACTGTACACCATCACAGGTACCTGGATTGTATATCCTTGAAAACGCTCCATGTTACAGTTCCTGTTCTCGAACATGACCCTGTGACTGGTGACCCTGACACCAGTTCTGGGAAAGCATATCACAATTTGTAGTTGTAAATGGGTCACTGAGCACCAGAAACACAAGAGTCTTGGAGCCATAAAGAGCCAGGAGGAAACCCAGTGGGAAAAAAACGTAGTGGGAAGAAGCAGACAGAGATTTCTAGTCATTATTGATTAGATTATTTATTCATTCATGTTATGCAGTCAATAGACAGAATCAGAACTAAATACAGTTAACAGGGACCAGAAACTTCTGTATGAGCTTACTCACTACCCTGACCTTTATAAATGATCTCAATATAATCTGCCTGACCAAAGCATGATTCGGTTATGACTAATCTTCCTGGCTTATTAGGGAAGAATTGAGGAACCCCCATTCCTTCTCCATTCATCTTTAAATCACAAGAGAGTTTAAGTGCCTGAACATCTGCCTATCTATTCAGACTGCAGTGCATCTAAGAATACAAGGAAAATGCCTCCAGAACAAAAAAAGAACATAAAACCAATTTTGGCTCTGTTGTAGAATAGTCTTGGGACTTATCTTGACTTAAGTGTCTTTGGGAATTACTCAGTGCTTCAAAAGCACCATGTTAACCCAGGCTGTTTGAATCTTCCCTGAGATTCAGATAGCTGCAATTTAGAAAATAGACGTTGAAAACAGAAAAGCAAAAGAACTGCTCTCTAGTATAGAGCTGACTGTTTATTTCAAATTCCAACAAACACATACACAGGTAGATGATGTCCTGTAGTCCAGCAGCATAAAAAACTAATAAATAGTCCAGACATTTAGGAGTGATGTATATAGTCATATCTCTGAAGTCCAAGAGATGGGCATTTGCACACTGGGGTGATACTGGTTTTCATCTCCACAACATTCCCTTACAAAGCAGGTAAACACACAAACACATGAAATTTCCTTTATATTCTATTGCACCCTGGTATTCTGCTTCTCAAACCAATCATTCACAAAAATTATCATCTAAACTCACTGCAAGCAGTTCTTACCCAGGCTCCCTGGAAAATCTTCCAAATCAGGCTGCTGTCCCCGTCTACGTTCTCTTCTTTCTCCACCAGCCCTTCTCTCTGCCTATTCCTCTCCATCTCTTTTACCTTACCTTTCTCCTGCTTCTCTTTTGCTGTCTTCAAAGTGCTCAGTTCAATTAGTGAATGATCTGATCTCAAGGCTTGATTTTAGCACCCATGAAATATGCCACTTAACGTGCAGAAGCAGTCCTTGCAGGTTTATTCTTTTCCCAAAATATACGTATACACTTGAAGATAAGTTAGATTTAAAAAATATGGTCATTTATGCTATTCTATGTAGGGCAAAATAACAATGTTATTTAAGAGACAAGACTGCCAATGTCCTTCCAAGAACCTAAATCCATATGGCACAATAAGTTTTCTTCATCATTGGTGAACAGAAGGTGCTTGGAGAAGAGTCAAAGAACAAAGCAAGGATAAAATTATACTTAATTCTTTATCTTCTATTATGAGGACTATCCCAATATTGACTTCTTGTTGGATTCATTGGCTGAAGAAGTCTGCCTTAGCAGGTTTATAAACTGACCTTTGACTGTATAGATTTCATATCTCTGTGGTGTTACAGAAGTCTTGTTTCAGGAACTAATAAGAGAAACATCAGATTTGTTCCCAGCTGAGTGGAAGAAACTATATTAAGACTTGGAAGATCAGGAAACTGCATCAGTGCACAGGTTCAGTGGGTTATCCATAACTGGGAACAGGCCTCCCAATGACGCAACAGAAGTTTTTGTTATGCCTTTTGTATGCCTGAAGGTCACACTTTGATCTTAACGCCTTAATTAGTAGGTGAGCTGACCTTGGAGCTCTGCTTTGTCAAGGCTCAGGTGCTGAAGCTTTTGACTGTGCAGCCAACAGTAGTTCAGATGAGATCTGCTGCTCTTTACTCAGCTTTTTCATTGCTGATTCAGGGTTACAATGCATTTAGATCTGCGGAGATTTCTATACATTGAGCTGCACTAATTACTCTTTTCAATGGCTCTGTGAGGTCTAATAGGTTCTGGAATAGTAGAGTTCTGATCTTTAGATCAGCCTAAATGACAGTTTTTCAGTGTGACAAAAAATCTTCCTGTCACTTTTGCTGGTTTTATCATTAAAAATCTGTATCACCAGGTCTTGTTGTTTGGTTTTTTTTCTGATGTGTATTAAGCACAAGTGTTCCTTTTGTTTGTGAAATAGCTCAGTCATTTTTATCCAGAAGATACCAGGCAGACCCTTGCACAAAAAGATCACACAATATATTTAGACTTCATAACCATCATAAACCAAGCTTTCTTTGGATATGGACAAAGAGTGTTATTGTATATCTTGGAAATTTGTCAGCTAGTTTATACAAGATGCATTTTTCTCTCTCCTTCTCTCACAATTTTTTTATGCCTTTTAGTTGCATAGCCAAAAGCCTTTGAATTGCTATTCATGAATGAAGGACCCATTTTAACATGTTGATGCAATGGAAATACAGTTACAGCAAGGATATATGATACAGCTAAATTGAATATATGGTATACCTAAACTACATGTTTACAGCATAAATATATACTAATAAAAAAATGGTTTCTGTCCCAAAGACCTTATACAGTAAGCAGAGTAAATAGAGAGCACATCTCCTATGAAGGCAGGCTGAGAGTGCTGGGTCTGTTCAGCCTGGAGACAAGAAGGCTCTGGGGAGAGCTTAGAGCAGCTTCTAGTGCCTAAAGGGAGCCTAAAAGAAATCTGGAGAGGGACTTTTTACAAGGGTATGTAGTGATAGGACAAGGGGGAATGGTTTTAAGCTCAAAGAGGGGAGATTTAGATTAGATATTAAGAAGAAATTCTTTACTATGAGGGTGGTGAGGAA
>JANHGB010060108.1:0-12053 GCA_026283785.1 Coracopsis vasa
CACCTGCACCTCAAGCTGGTTGAGATGCCAAAGTCAAAGATGCCCAGCGCCCTCCAGGCAGCCTTGACCCAGCACTCGCAAGTGAGATGTCTCCATTGACTATGCCTGGAGCAGAAGAAACATTAACCCCCACACTCCATTTATAGGAAAGCAATAATTTGATTTTGAACTCCAGAAGCATTTGTGGAATCCAGATATTCCCCAAAATAACCTTCCCTTTCTTAGGATGCAGGGGACAAGCACTCATCCCTGCTCTACAATGTAAATTTGACCAAAGCTAATTTTACTCCAGCGTCTAGCTGTGAGATCATAGTTCTACCAGCATACAAGTTTAGCCTTATGCTGCCACATATTTTATGACCAAGTGCAACTTGGAGCAAAGCCTGTGCTGTCTGTCAGGGGTGCTGCTACGTGATAAAAAAATCCATCATCTGTTGTATTTAACTATAAAGCTCCAGTGAAAATCAGTTTCCTTCTAATAAAAATGCTTAGGTACTACTAAGATTCACAGAAAGACGAGACATCCAAAGTATTACAGCATAATTATATGTGAGAGTATGAGATTCCCAAAGCATTTTAGAGGTGCTTTTCTTCTCTGCAACCAAACAGCAATTTGGCTACAGAGAAGAGAACAGAAATTATTCAAATTTTTACTCTATTCCAGTCAGCCATGCATACAGTGTGCTGACTCAGGAGCAAGTATTAAAAAGCAGGAGCCATGCAGGAACTTACAAATCCAATTGTACATCTCCCAAAGGGGGTCATTACAACAGTGTCAAATAGGCCTTAAGCAGAAGGAATGAATAGGTGGGGGTGAAGATGTGACAGCAGGGGAAAACAGTGCTGGTAGAAAAGGCCCCAATAACAACAGGTCCAGTCAACATGCACAGCCTTCAAACTGAACCCTGATCCTGAGGTTTTAAGGAGGAAAGTGATAGCTCGTATCGAAGTCAATAAGGAAGACATGATGCAAAAATAATAATGAGAGAGCACACATTAAAATATCCAGTCAGGGCCCACTTCTGTGTGCCATTAGAAGATTACACTCCTCCTTGTTTTCTTAGGTCCATAATATAGTTAATTTTAGACATGATTGCAAACAAGCAAACAGACTCAAAACTACATGTCTAAGAAAGCTGGGAGACGGCAATATTATTAGTGCCTATTCAAAGTACTAAACCTGGCCATAGATGAAATATTAATTAAAGGCTGCATTCAGTGACTTCAGAAAATGATTATTCAACACAGCAATGATGTTTTGCCTAATTGTGTAATGAAGTTTTATCTTACTATGCAGTAAAGTTGAAACCAAAATGTTAGTGTAGGAAGATCACAGAGCTTTAATGATAGGCTGAAACTTGTGAAAGGCATGTGTGTATTAATATTTGTCTTCAGAAAGTATGTAAATCACTTCAATAACACTGTGCTTGTCTTCTATATGAGATAATGGATAAATAGTCAACATCCATTATTTCATTGTTGGGTAGATCATCAAATTAGTGTCTAAATTAAGGATCTAAATTAATCTGTATTAAGTAATTTGTCAATACAAATAAAATAATTGTAATTTAAGATAATCATGTTTGTGGGGTTTTTTCCTCTTATTAGCATTAAGAACAGGGATTTTTATCAATGCCCAAATCGCAGCTCCCTTAATACTTGGGAGGTATCCAAGATTCAGATCTTGTAGTAGGCCTCCCTCTCCTCCATATGCATTAAAATGCTTTTTTATCTTTTGTGAAAATATCTTTTTTCTTGAGAAGGGAACTACAGATTCCACTCTTCCCATTCACACTGAGGAGAACATTAAACAGCGCCACTTAATCCAAAATAAACAGCAAGATATCTAAAATATCCCTTAGTTTACTAAGGGATGTAAGACTCAGAGACAGAGTACCTCCTTCCTGGAACAAATAGAGGTGAGAGGGTGGATTCAAAAGGACTGTGTTTGAACTGATTTAGCTCATCTCCAAGTACTATGGTCAAATTTGTGAGTGTTTCCACAGGAGAAAAAAAGTGTCAGAAGGACATCCCGGGTTGGAATGCAACAGAACTGATTCTCACAAGCCCAGGAATGTTGCTGATTTTCATGATAGAGCTGTTAATCTTATAATAAAGTAACTTTTGAATGTATTTTGCAGTCAGCAATGAGGGATCTCAGTGTAAGCAATCCTCCCTAGTAATAGGGCTGTGGAAATATTGCTGGAGGCAGGTCTTGCCCTGCTTTCTTTTGTCTCTCCACATAGTCTCTGCAGAAAGATACTACCAGAAGCAGAGAAAGGCCATAAAACTGAAGACATCATTTTAAATCAAAAGGCTTTTAGTGGTTACATTACACGAGCTATCTGTGTTCTCAATAGTGACTATAGCAATTACACAGTGAGAACATCTAGGCAGGTGCATAATTTAAAGAGAAAAAGGACTTTACCCCTCTGTCCCCATTTTTATGGGAGGTCAGACTTTGTATTTCAGTAGGTCTGTTTGACTAAAGAAGAAGAAATGAGGGTAGGGTGAAAGGAGTGGGTAGGATAGAAAAAGAGAGAAAAGAATGGGCAGTGGAAAAAAAACAGGGAAGGAGGATGAAAGAGAGAGATGACATCTGACTTGGACACAGGGTGAACCACAAACCTAGTCATTGCCAGTGTCCAGGAACAAAAATAACTCGTTTGTCCACCCGCAGCAGGGCAGCTGCCAGTGCGGCAGGACAGTGCTGGTGTGCTCCCCGCACTGCTCAGTGCGGCACATCCCAGCCCGCTCCCAGATCTGCCCCTTTTGCTGGGCTTGTGCGGAGCAACAGAGCTCAGGGTGTTCTCGCAGTCCCTGTGGTTGTGGTTAGGAAACTGCCGCATGTTGGGTCTCAATAGAAAAAGTATTTTAATAGAAGAAAAACAGGAAACTTAAGCACGTTTTGGGTCTAATTCAATTTCAGTTCCCTGATTCCTTTATTTTCTATGGACAAAAGGCATGTAACAAAATTATGAACTGGGACATGAAGAAAGCAGAACTGTGCACATGCCTGATAAAGCTGGCTCATTATGTGAAAACTGAAGCCATGCAAAATATAAATTCAGAGCAGATTAAAACAACTCTCATCCAAAAAACCAGTTAGGGCCAGTCAAGCAAATTCCAGCACCTGGGCAGCCTTTGAGCAGAACATATATGAACTGGCACAGGTCATGGTTTCGAAAGAGTACACCAGATTATGAAGAAACACAAGTATTCTTTCTTCATTTTAAACTGAAAGCAACCTCTGGTTTAGGAATCTCCAGAGACTTGGTACGAGGTACTAGTTCAATGTCAGCCCTACACTTTCTTTGCAAGATTGTCAGGGCATTTTACTGCTAATGTACTAAAGCATGACACTAGCTCAAGATAACCACATTCTATTGAGAAACATAACAATAGAAATAATGGAATAAGCACTTCATGCAATTTGCTAGGAATGTAGTTTGGACACCAACAGCCAAAACAAACTAAAATGGCAAATGCAAGGACTCTATTTTGAAAAGATCTGCAAACAGACTCAGCAGCTTTACAGGGGGTCATATTTTCCACAAGGATAAACTGTCCTTGAACAATATTTTCAGTGTTCTGGGTACTAATGCGCTTTCTTTTCATATGGATTGTTCTCACCTCTGCTCCTTTTCCTTGAACAAATATTTACTGTGACCAATAAAATTCTGCTCTCCATTTATGAGTTAAATAGCATTGCATTCCCACATGCTGGTTTATATACCCATACATAGAGCATATGTGCCCACAGAAATGACATCTCTACGTCTGGTGGAATTATTTTTAAGCAATCATATTCACTGTAGATTTCAGTCCTGATTCATCAATACATTTAATTCACTGTGAGTGAGAGGAATGAAGCATTCAGCTCAAGAAAGGAGGTGACATATTTCACCAGAGATAAAGCATTTCTGTATGTGAAATAGTGATGCCTGATGTGGTGCCCATAAGCATGGGAGTAAACACATCATCTTCACAGGGAACTACTAACATGTTTAATTTTAAGAAAGCAACCAAAAATATTTTTAGTGAATTATTCATACACTTCTAAATGTGTTCAAGGATTTTATCAGGTCAGAGCTTGAGAGGGCAAATCACAGCCTGCAAGATGCAAGCAGACTATTAGTGATAAGCATGCTGGACTACTATCTGTTATTAATTCATTATTCACCTATTGTTATGTGCTGCTCATCATCTTGAAAATGTCAGTAAAAGACTTGTGAATGGAAAGAATCCTTACATGTGAACCGAGAACATCCAGCACAAACTATGTAAGGCAAAAAAGGGTGAAAATTTCACAGGTTAACATATACAAACAGAGCACATCATCTAAACCTCTTTTATTTTTTACAAGGGGGACACAGCCTCAGTGCACTGGGGCCCCCCAGCATTTCTACTGTATTTATATAGCTTTGGGGAAGCCGTGCTCCACATGCAGCTCCTTTTTGCTGAATTCCCCTCCAGGAGCACAGGGGCGAAGAGGAACACATCTCTTGTGAACACCTGCAACCAGCAGTTCCTTCCTCAGGCACTTAAATAGATTTTCCTCACACTACCATAAAACAAGACACTGGCTGTTCCCCTTCATACAACCCCAAAATATAAACAGTTGTACTAACAAGAAAGAAGGTGAGAACACCGGCGGGTTCCTCTGGGATGCAAAAGCAAAGCTACATAAGGCATTAATATCTACTCTGGACTTGGCTTTAATTTGCAAATCCCAACTGCTCTGCAGTGCCCCTAGAAGAGGTTGAAGCTCAGGCTTTGTAGCATGCCTGAGGTCTGTCACATGCACACTTGTACTCAAATTCCTTGTTTATAGAGTTGTTCCTAGTCTTACAGATCTCCCTCAAGTCGTCTCCTCTTTACAGGGGAGGCTCAGTGGCCACAGACCATCTGAAACAACCTTCTGAATGGTGGAGGTGTACCCAGACAGGCAGTGACACAGGTGGATTGTGTCATTTCGTATGGTCTCCTAACAACTTGATTAGAGCTGGACCTAACTTGGTTTAGGGCCTAGCTATGCCTGTGGTTTGAAATTATTAGCATAGGTGTGCTTTATATTCTGTTTTACACTTATATTGGTTGTGGACAAGCTTTGGTTTTAGTCAAGATAACCGGGCTTCCAGACAAGGTGATGGCCACAAGGCAACCACCAGGCTGGGTCTGATGGTGAGGGAAGCACTGACTTCCCCGTTGGTGAACGGGGGAGAAATGTACCAATGTAGGCCTTTGGTCAAAGAAGAAGAGGGTGGGAATTCCTTCCCAAAAACCAGACATCTGTCCAGTGTGAGGAAGTACATGTTAAACAGCCTATACTACCTGCTCTGTAGTAGGAGATGCGTTCCGTACACCAAAGCCCTCAGTGTCAAATGCCAGTGAAGTGTTAAGCAGCAAGAAATAGTTTTAACCACCAGCATGCTGGAAACAGCAAAACCTATTGGCTTTGGCACACGTGCAAAGCATATATGTCTGGGTTGCCTGGAATAGCAAGAGATACAAAATGCAGGACTGCCAGGAGTATTGGTGAGAGGGCTGGGGACATGCACTGCTGAGCAGGAAAAAAAGGATATAATCCCATGTGCTGAGCTCAACGGAAATCCAGATGGTTTCCTGACCATCTTGAGAGTGAGAATTTCAGATCCATTAGGCCAAGAAATGAGAACTACACAGAATCATAGAATCATGTAGGTTGGAAAAGACCTTTAAAATCATCAAGTCCAGCCTAACACTGCCAAGTCAGCCAGTAAACCATATGCCTAAACACCACATCTACAAGTCTTCTAAATACCTCCTGGAATGGTCACTCAACCACTTCCCTGGGCAGCCCGTTCCAATGCTTGACAACCTTTTTGGTAATGAAATTTTTCCTAATATCCAATCTAAACCTCCCCTGGAACAGCTTGAGAACATTTCCTCTCAGCATATCACTTGTTACTTTTGTCACCTGGGAGAAGAGACCAACACCCACCTTGCTACAACCTCCTTTCGGGTAGTGGTAGAGAGCGATAAGGTCTCCCTTGAGCCTCCTTTTCTCCAGACTAAACATCCCCAGTTCCCTCAGCTGCTCCTCATAGGACTTGTGCTGTAGACCCTTCACCAGCTTGAGAGAGCCGTATCACAATGTTTAGGGGACTTTCTTGTTCACTTGGTTGTGAGGCTGTAAGGTGTTTTTTGCACTTAGCAGCAAGCACTTTCCATACTAACATCTGTATGACAATTTGATATTTGAAAGCTGTGTCATCTGAAACCTTATCTGTCTCATTTGAGCAAATTTACCTCCTGTCAGACACCAAAGACCTTTACTTTTACTTTAAGATGACTTTACTTCTAAACTTATAATCCTGCTTTACAGAGAAAACATTTTTCATCTATTATTTGGCCGCTATCAAGCAATTATCAACAATAGCACAGTACGAGTCAGACTCATCTACACACCACACAATACATACAGAAATGTCTCTCTTTAAAACCAAGCCACAATGCTGATTTCAGGGACTCTTCCAGCACTTCTAAGAAGAGACAGTAGGCTGAATTAGACAGCAGTGGCAAGCAGCCAGTGTGCAGGTGAGAAGAACAAGGGACCCCTACCTTCATCTCTGCCCAGCATCCCCATATGCCTGACCCCTTTCAGCCTCTCTAAGATTTCATTTATTTTCATAAAAGAGATGCTATTAACAACTGCTAGGAAGACATTAAGCATTGTAAATAAATAAAATAGGTATATTGCTGTCAAAAGACACTGAATAATTTCAATTTGTGATGCATGAGCTTTGCTGTGCTGATTATGTTAACTTAGTAAATTGCAAAATTAATTCAGCCACAAAAGGTTTCTCAGTCAATTGTGCAAATTGGCACAGTTCTGCTGCAATGCTTTGTATTTCTAATGCTGCCTTTAATCAGAGGATCTCAAAATATATTTGTGATCCATATTTAATAAGACGTACTATATTTCCTTAAGCTATGTAAGTATGATTGTAGCATATACTGTCCTATCTCATTGCACTTTTTCACATCTGCAAAACTGTTGTACTCGTGCAATAGCAATAAACTCTGACCACCGCCATGTTTCTAGTTTACAAATGTGCTAGTGGTGCATATACATATCTCCACTGCTACTCTTTCCCTTCCTGCGCAGGTACAAAAGATACAAGATGGTGAGAGGATATAAAACTTGCAACAGTCTTTTCCCAGATGCCTGTTTCTTGCACTTTTCTAGTGTGATCCTCCAGAGGAGCAGTAATATAACTGAAATGTGGCAGTGTTCAAGGCCAGGTTGGACAGAGTCTTGGGCAACATGGTCTAGTATGAGGCATCCCTGCCCATGGCAGGGTTTGGAACCAGATGATCTTTAAGGTCCCTTCCAACCCAAACCATTCTATGATTCTATGTGTTCACGTACACATGTGCATGTGTGAGCTGCAAATCAGTACATCACACTGCAGAATCATGTAACATCTGAGAAGCAGACAGGTAAGCCTAAAATTTACCATTTAGAAACAACTGCATACCTAACTTGTGTTACTAATCACAGAGAAGATTATTCACGGTGAAAGAGATTTAAAAATCTAATTTAGTTTTAACCATGTATTCTTATTTAAAGGCTAGAAGGAAAGTAGTATTTTACAGATAGTGATCAGACACACCAGACTTACTTTCCCACATTGGCAACTCCATCCACTCAAATTACTATTAATTTTGCTTACAACATCAGTGCCTAAGGACTGGTGAGAATGGAGAGCCTTCAGTCTTGCTAGGCTCTGTACACAGAGAGCTGCAGCCAGGCCCTGCCTAGGGCTGTCACAGCCAAAAAAAATAATGATGGAGGAAAGGCAGTAACAAACCCAGCAAATTGTGTGATAGAAACAACTTCATAGGCGGTCCAATCGTGCTTTTTCCTTAACAAGGTTTAGATAAAGTAAGGTGTGTAGAACTAAAAGAAACAAAGGACTGATGAGGAAGGAGAAACAGTCCAGGAGAGCTGAAGATAAAACAGCATAGACAAGGAGCAAAAATGAAGCGAAAGGACTGTGGGGAGCAGGAACAGGAGACAGAGCTCCTGTGAAAGAGGATGGGGCGCAGAAAATCCTCCAAGAGAGCAAGCTCTCACAGCACCTAACAGTCCCTATTTCAGCAACTCTGGTAGCTGTTCCTCTCTGTGGTTCAGTGGAGGCACCACTTGTGTCCTAACATCCTCTGAGCAAGAGCTCCCTGCACAACTCTGAATTGAGGGAAGGGGGAGGGATGGGCACTGGCCAGAGCCCATCTACTTCCCCATCTCCTCACAGCCAGCTCAGCACTGGCTGCCTCTGCAGCTGCTCTGCCAGCTAAAGAGCTCGGCCACAAGGCCAACCACAAGCTCAAACTTCTTCTCTTGCTAGTTGGTTCACCACTTGTATCTCTCACAACAGGCCTGTTGTGAGCATGCCACAAACACGTTGAACACTCCTGCTTCTCTTCCATATCCACACCATTTCCCTTTCTGGTTCAGATGAGCAGAAATATATACAACAGATGAGTGAGGAAGATAGATAGGAAAGAGGAGAAAGGATGCATCTTTCTGTCTCACCACCTAGATGATGTTTTAGGCAACTGTGCTGACAAACATGCAATCCCTCTAAAAGCTGCTCCTATTAAACCAAAACTGAATTTGAAGGACAGGTTTCTATCTTTATTAGGTTTTCATTAAAACTTTCAAGAAAAAACAAAATTTCTAAGTCTACTCTACCACAGGGTTATATCACGCACGCTTTTCCTGCAGACAAAAGGACACAGGCATAGAGCAGATCATGTCTATGATATCTGGAAACAGAAGATGGAGGTGCTGCCACTTACCTCCATATTCCTGTCCCCTGTGGGAGGAAATGGAGTTCAAGAGGATGGATGTACAACCATTTCTCGTGGTATCTTGCCAATCCTCTGCCCCTGGGTCTATTATGATTAATGCTGATCCACCACCTGGAGACTGTGTTGGCCGTTCATACTGTTTTTCATGGCGAGTAACCATAGTAAGAATGTGTAATGGATCTCCACCCAGATTTTTTGAGAGTTCTGGGTCTGCTGGAAAGATGAAGCAAAGTTAAACTGGGCCCCAGACCTCACCATGTAACTGAGTCCCTCATCGATCTGCTCTCTACTGAAGCACTTGTAGCAAAGGTTCCCTCTCCCTTGTGGGTATATTAGGAGTAGCAGCAAGAAACGTGTTACAGCAGGGTCACTTCACAACACGCAGCAGGTAAGAAGATATTTTCTGCTCCTAAGCCATTCTGAACCCTGTTCAGCAGCAAGTTTCCAGGATCCTTCAGACAGTGTGACACAGCTCACTGCCTCTAAAAGGGTGACCTTCTAACAAGAATATCAAAGTTAGGGCAACAGGTTTCTGAAACATTTCAAACGTGTTCCTGTGAACCATTATTAAAATGGCCATTTGTGGGTAAGAACAAAACCCTGAGTAAAGGTTAGCCCTCACATGCTTCTGAAAAGCCATGTGTTCTGTTAAACAAAACCATTACAGCACAAGCTGCAAACTATTTCCAACATCCAGAGCCAGAGATCATATAAAACTATCAGATCAGATTTGTATTGTAAAGTTTCTACTAAAATAAAGTCACGCCTGATAACATTGATATACTACATACTGTTACATAGGTAAATCAATATTATCATTACCCCCCTGAGTGCAATACTCAAGCTAAGGTTTGGTAATTAAAGAAGACTGCATTTAACAGAATATCAGAAATATTTATGATGTCTTTAAGCAATTGCCTAAAAGCAAGAGCCCTGGTGATTCAAAGTACAAAAACAGGACTTTGACAGCACTCTGTGGAAAGAAAATTTTCTTTCTCGTTTTGGCACACCACCATCAGATCCCCTGCATGAAATCCAGCCCTACAATAAATATCCAGGCCACATACAGCACATGTATGCACCCTCAGGCACCTAAAGCTTTAGCTGTTGCAAACTACCATCGCTTGCTTGACCTCAGCACAACTGTCCACAGTATCTGAGAATCTGGCCCAAGGAACATATTCCATCAGAAACAAAAAAAAAAACAGTTTTAAGGTGGCTTTTGACAGATTAACAAGGTTGGTGTTATTTGTCAAATGAACATCCTTTAGGTCATGACAGGTCTTCAGCATTTTTATGTAACAACCACCATTTAAGCTCATCTGCAAACTGTTCAGGTCAATGCCAACACACAGGATTGCGAGACACTGGTGCTCAGGGCTTATAAATTATTACATTTCATTCTCCAAACAAAAAGCCTACAAACTCAGTTGAGATTTTAAAATTCATCCCACAGAAGGGCAGATTATGAGCTGAGGCTGAGACTGTGGCTGTGACAGAAAGGGCCTGGCTTCACAACAAGCCCCACGATTCTCATGCCTCCCTCCTCACCTAGCTTTCCGAGATAGATGCTTTGCTTCCATGCAGACACTGCTGTGAATGGGAAGAACAGGCTCTGGTTTAACAGCAGGGTTTTCTTGTCTTTCTGTCCAGTTGCTAAAGTGGGCAGGTCAGTAGGATCAGAGGGTTAGTAAATTTTACAAAATAAAATCTGCTATTAATAGAGTTTAGGTATTTGGGTTTTTTTGGGTTTTTACTAAACCAGCTCATAAGAAGTCCCATCTACTCATCTGTTTGTTCTCAAGAAATGTAAACTCCTTAATTCACTGCACATTTAGTTGGAAAACCCATGGCCCTGTGATGTATCCAGAGCTCTACCACCCAGAGAAGCACTGCAATGTGATGATATGTTAAACAGTATCACTAGTAGAAGCAACTTCTAGGTATAAACAGAAAATCTTTACAAGCAGTGGTCAATTGTTCACTGAAGAAACTGCTGTTAGAGGGTCCCCTCTTTGGCTGATTGCTACCATCCATCTGAAAGAGTTAGCTGCCCCCACCGCAGAGCTCTCCTTCATTCCTATTACAAAGGCTAACAGGTTAATTCAACCCAATGAAAGCTCTTTATTTTAAGCTGCCTGACACTGCCCTGAAGCAGATTCTCACTGTCTCTTTCCAAAGGACTCTGCTGAGGCAACAGCAGTACAAAAGAGAAAAAAAGATATGTTGGTAACCAGCAACAAAAAGGAAAGAACATCTGAAACCAGTGTGCTGCTCAACAGTGGATGTCTACCACATCCTAAAACACAAAACATCATTCAAAGATGAAATCTGCAAGCAAAACCAATTTTTGCCCGCCAGTGCCTTTCCTTTGAAAAAGATTGAAGAAAAAGTAATTTCAGTGAAAAACTCCTCCTCCTTTACCTAAACAGAATCTGGGGGAACTTCAGGAATACAGACCTTGGAGAAAATGAATACTTACTGGAAATCAGGTTCTGAAAACTATTAACAAGTAGTCAACTTTTCTCACGGCAATGTTAGAACTTGAAGCTAACGAAGAATACAGTAAATGTCAGCAGATAGATCTGAATTACATTTCTCTAGTGCTCAGACCCAAATGGTACCTTGTGACAGCGGTTTGGCCACAGCAAGTTTTTTGCCTTGATTTTTGTTTCTTCTTTGTTTTGTTTTTCTTCTGTATAACTGCCCAGAATGGTGACTGCTTTGTTCATATACACAAATTTCAAATTCAGTTTCCAAGGCTTTGTCCTGAAAAATGCCAATTTCCTCTAAAACACCCTTTCAGTGGGGAAAATAAAAATTCTATGCTTCTTCTCTTGTCTAAGGATGGATCTCATTTCAAACTTGCAGTGATTTGTCACCTTTTATTCCAAGTCTTGAAACAGTAAATCAAGATGAATTTCCAATTAGACAGATTTTGAAATAAAGAGGATGAGACACTTCCATGAAGCTTGGATTGGCCTGCAGGTTCCCTCTGTAGCTGTTGATCATCTCTTGATGATGGCAGTGTTGGTCTTTGCAGGAAAGGAAGCTTAAAATAGTAGGAATAACAAGTAGAGAATAAAAACCTTCTCAAAGAATTTAAAACTTCTGTTCCACTATTCCATGTCCTCACTGTCAGCAAATCTTCACAGAGATGGTGTTGCTTTCTAGGTCAGCCTTTATGGGAGTTT